>MU186795.1:36389-84026 GCA_016904865.1 Pissodes strobi | reverse complement strand
AGTATTAGTCAAAGGAGTACATACAGATGTTTCTACATCTAGGTACTCGTCAGAAAAAAATGAATATCTATTATATGTATATATGTTTTGTATATAAATTGTAAAATTGTAATTGTAAAAATTTTAATAAATTTGAATTTATATGTTGATCTCGGGTATATAAACACCTGCGTCAGCTCTTGAGGTTCTTTTTGATCCGTCCGTGTAGATGTGAATGTCATAAGTTTGTGACAGATCATTTACTGAGTCTAGTTCGATTTTGAACTGCAAGTTCTGTGCTCACTCTCATAGCTGGTTGTATGTGGTATGACTTGTTTAGAGCTGTTGCGTGTCGAGGTGCCCAGCTTTTTCCCCTCCACGTACCCGTGGAGTTCAAGCGTAGTGGGACTACCTGTACTTCATTTCTCACAAAAATATCTAATGGAGACAGGTTTAAAAGTACTTCCACTGCCTTGGTGGGAGTGGTTTTCATTGCTCCAGTTATAGCTGTGCATGCTAAATGCTGATCGTGGCTACCAAACTAGTGCGCCATATGCAAACATAGGCCTGATGACAGCTATGTATATCTAGTATGTGATTTTAGGGGACAGTCCCTATGTCGACCCTATCGCTCTCCTACATTGGTAAAGGGCTCAGACAGCTTTCTCATACTACTGCCAGTTAAGCTCCTTGTCTAGGATGATTCCTAGATATTTTATTTCTTTTGATAGCTTGAGTTGTGCCCCCGAACAAAGAGGGTGGATTGAATTTCAACTTCCTCCTTCTTGTAAATAGCACAAGTTCTGTTTTGATGGGATTGACCGAAAGTGAGTTTTCGTTGCACCATCTCTCTACTATTTTGAAAGCTCTGTTCATTAACTCTGACAGAACCCCTTCGAACTTGCCCAGAACAATAACTGTTATGTCATCAGCGTATCCGATCCCAAAGAGTCCTGCTTTGTTCAGGTTTTCTATGAGGTTGTTTACGATCACATTCCAGAGCAACGGGGAGAATACCCCGCCTTGGGGACATCCTCTCGTTACGAGTGCTGTGACAGTTTTGTTACCTATAGTTAGGTTTACTGCTCAGCATATTGGCGATCCAGCCCCTCATGGTGGGGTGGACTCTATGGTTTGTTAGTGCCGTATTTACGCTGTGAAAAGTAGCCTTATCAAAAGCATCTTCAATATCGAGAAACGCTCCGAGAGCGCATTCTTTTCGGTGCAAGGCTTCTTCAATTGTTTGAACTACGCAGTGAAGTGCTGTTTCTGTAGATTTTCCAGCCTGATATGCGTGCTGGTTTGGATGGATATCATGGTATGGTAGGATTTCTCCTCTAATGTATCTATCACACAACCTTTCTAGCGTTTTCATAAAAAATGGGATGAGGCTGCTCGGTCTGTATGATTTTGGTTCAGAGTAGTCCTTTTTTCCTGGTTTGGGTATAAAGGTAACTCTTACATTTCTCCAAGCTTTGGGTACGTATTTGTGGACCAGGCAAGCTTTAAATGATCACCCGGAGCCCTGATTCCCCATTGAAGCAGAGCTGGAACAATTCCGTCCGGTCCTGGGGACTTAAATGATTTGATAGCCCACTGTAGCTTTTCTTTAGTCATGGCCTAGTTCGATAATTTCCAATCGTCTCCGGTTGTTCTCTGGCCATGTCACTTCTTGGATGTTACAGTCAGGAAAATGTGTTTCCAGCAAAAGTTTGGCAGTCTCTTCTTGAGAGGACGTATAACTTCCATCCTCTTGCCTGAAACTTCCAGGTTGTTGGCTGGGATCTTTAGAGAACACTTTACTTATTCTAGCTGCCTCTTTTGTGGAAGCTATTTCGGTGCAGAAAGTTCTCCATGCGTCCCTTCTTTATCGCCTGACATGTTTTTAAAAAGTTTTCTGGTGTTGATTATATGGTTCCCAGTTTCCTGTTCTTTTTGCTTTGTTGAAAGCATCTCTAGCCATTTTCTGAGGTGTTTTAGTTGTTTGTTCCACCACGGAGCTCCGCTTTTGTCCCTGCCTTGGTCAATGATCAGGCGGCAGGAGCTTTCATAAGCTGTACTGGTGCTTTTTTGCAACTTTTCGCATCTTTGTTCGATTTTTTCCATGTTTTCTAAAGTTTCAGTTAGTATTCTGTTTAAACTTTCGGTTAATTGGGTAACATAGTTATGTATGTTCGTTTTGCGTATGTTCCTGTATGGTTGTTTAACCTCTGGCTTCAGCATTATATTGAATTCAATTCTCCTGTGGTCAGCAAATGTGACTTCTTCGGAGACGTGCCAGTGTTTTATTCTGTTTATCATGTTAGTCGATGATAGCATTAAATCTATCACGGTCTGATGGCGTGAGGTCACAAACGTCGGTTCGCTTCCTCTGTTAGCTATCATTAGATTTGATTGGGCTAAAAATTCTCCCCTAGAATTGGTATTCTTGTTTCCCCAAATGGTGTGGTGGGCATTGGAGTCGCAACCGATAAGTATTTCCAGTTTGCATTTCTCAGAATACTCTACAAATCGTTGAAATTCAACTGTTGGTAGAGGTGTTCCTGGTTCTTGTGGAAAATAGGCCGAGGCTAATAATAATAACTATTACTTGAAAACCTGATTGCACTATAAATTATGAAAACAATATCTATGGCAAAACAAATACATACGTCGTTGGAATACAATATTCTATCCAACTCATTTTTGACTTGGTTTCTTCTCGCTTCCACGTCGCTCTGATATCTCCAATGTAGCCATCTCTCTTTAGCGGAAGGTCCCAACAAGTGCCGCAACTGTTTTTCGCATTCCTTGAGCTTCTCCTTGACGCTGACCTCCAAAAATTTGACGGCCTGATCCCAGTCTCTCTTGTCCTGTATCGTCCGATCTTCCAGCGTGTTTAATTGGATTACCCTGAGCATATCTGAAGCCTGAAAATAGGATACTCTAATTTTTGTACAAACTTTGTAACAGAGTATTGACTTGTAACATATTATAACGGATATATTTTCGAGCCAAAACTCTACCTTATCTTCCCACTTGTGTCTCTCCATAGCTTCGTTCACGACGGCCTGTTTTAGTTGATCAAAGATGTCGTCGTGTTCGGCCGCGTGCGATGCTTTCTGCATGAATTTCTGAAATTCAGACTTCAAACTATCCCATCCGCACTCCACCGATTGGCTGGGCAACGTCGATTCGGCCCATTGGCGTAGTTTGATATCGACGGCCGTATTGAATGTCTCTGTAAAAAGCATGAAATATATAGATGATTCCTTACCGCGTACACTTAGACGTTTGAATTTGAACTGAGACTACCTGACGATCCGGTTTGCGCGGCAGGCAAATAAATATTTTCGAAGACGTTTCCCGAAACTCTTTCCCAAATGTTTAGCAACAGGCGTTCTTCCCATTCCCTCGGACTGACTTGAGACAGATTCACGACCTCATCCAAAATTTCGCCTCTGGCTCTTTCGAATAGTTCGTCTCTGTCTTGCTCTCGAAGTCTGAAATAAGGGAAAGAAAAATTGAAAAAGGGCAACTAAAGGAATCATAAATGAAGGAAAGAAAAATAAATAAAGCAGCATGCCGAACCTTGGAAAATTGTTTTTCCATTCAGTCTCTAAATTGAACCTCCTCGCTTTGAACGCGTCCGCCTGCTGTTCAACGGTTTCCTTGACCATCTTCCAAAAACAGTCCGCAACCGCCAAGCTTAGGTTTCTAGTTGTGACTTGCGTCGATCTAACTTGACTATCTCTTCAAAAGAAATGATATAATTATTATTAACAATTTAGTTATTAATTTAAAATAACTTATTATTGATTTCTGTTTATTTATTTCATATACATACACTAAGAAAGAAATATCAAATTTCAAATGGTACATTTAAGGCACAAATGGAACAAAGCTGTGAAATAATTAAAGGAACCTCAAAGAACACACCGACAGAAAAATAGTACTAAGATAAGATAAGATAATTTATTCATGTAACCAAATATATTTTTTACATATGTCAATAAATAAGTAAAAACACAAAAAAATGTGATAATAAAGACATCATAAATGAATTTTATGCTAACATACAAAACAAAAAGGTAAAAGTATTCAACAAGGCACAGTTAAAAAAACACGCTTTACACGTTAAAATTTATGTTGTTGATGTTCCACAGGAGAAATTCAATTTCTGAATAAGGCATTCTGTATAAAGATTTTTTAATACTCTTTTAAAAATATTCAGTTGTCCTCTGATATTATGAGGAAGTTTGTTTAAAAAAACTTGACACCAATAAATTCAAGTCTAAACTGACTCCCCTTTACACGACAGAGGGCTGCTCTAATGTCATTCCCGTGATGAGTCGGATAGTCATGTAGGTGATGATGCGTTCCAGAGCTCAACCGACTTTCCTTAACATAGACGAGGCACTCATAAATGTACGCTACTGGAAAAGTCAATATCTTAAGACATTGGAAAGCCTCTCTGCAATCTTCCCTATAGCCAGAATTCGAATCGTTATCCTTTGAAGAGCAAAAACCCTAGTAGCTGAGCCTGCTCTTCCCCACGCCATAATGCCATAATCGAATGAACAAGTGCATTGTAGGCAGTTTTTATAGTGTCGAATGATACACAGCCGGCCAGGTTTCTTAGCAAGAACACTGAGCCACCAACAGAAATTCTCAGTGTGGACATCCCAGCTCAGTCGCGGATCCAGATAGACTCTAAGAAATTTGACTCATGAATCTCACTGCCAGGTACCTCTCCCTCCCTTCTTTGTGTTTTATCAGATTTTTAAAGATAATTTATCTGTATCGAACCAGGCCTTGGCTCTCAATTGTGCTTCCGATGCCTTCTGTTTTGCTACTTCAAGCACCCTATCACTAGGTGTAGTGGTTGTGTCATCGACAAATTGAGTGTATTCTGACTCAGGCTCACACAAAGAGAGGTCAATGACATATCTCATAACGTTTCCCGGTACAACTCCTCCAAATTGTAGTATGCTTTACTCAGAAGCAATTTCCTAAGTAAAAAACGGAAAGACTTTAGAGTTTGTATTGATTTCTGCTGCTCGGCAGGTGATTGTATAACTTACGCCCCTCATAAATGAAATATTTCTTAATTAAAGTAGTCCTTGGGATAGCTAGAGGTAAATTGAGGTTCTGACGAGAAGGAACCTGAAGCCTAAAACGATTTTTAAAAATAAGAGTAGATGTCTCCAGAATAAAAAGCGATGTAAGGGTTAAAAAATTTAGAGCCACGAAATGTGGCCTACAAGAATCTCTCTGACTTATGTTGACAGTAAATCGAAGTACCTTTTTCTGGAGAACAAAGAGCATATTCAAAAGTCCCTGATTGGAAACACCCTATTGGAGAAACACCCCAACAAGTGTATTAACTTGTCATTTTTCACCGGATAGTTTGGTGATAACACCCTGTATGTATGTAGTATGAATGAGCCATAATTGATCCACGAATAGATTTATTTAACCCCAGATAAATAGAAATGTGTGCATTTAAATCAGCATATGTCAGTTCTTTATTACCCCTTAGTCCAAACCTGGATGGTCGATTCCATTATATAAAGCTAAATGTCATCCCGTCAAATCAATCGTGTGTAATCGTTTTCAATTTAATGTATCGGTGTCTCCGTCAGTGTTCAGTAAACAGCACATGTCAAAGAAAGGAAGAAGATGATTTCACCCTCTCAAAAGAAACTCCCCACTCTCAGCCGACTTTAGCTTGGCGCAAGGCCGTCAGCTTGAAGAAAGAAATTAATCTTATTAGTGCTCTGCTAACACTCAACGTCGCTAGATCGGTCCCGTCACCGCTCTCTAGCAAGTGCATCTTCGTACCAAAAGGTCCCACCCTTTTAGGCATTTTCTCCGTTAGTATGCACAAATATTAGAAAATATTTAGTGTACCTCAGTTATCTTTGTCCAAGATTGGACAGAGACCTCCGTTGGGCAGTTTAACCCAATTCCTTAAAGCCAAAAGCGCGGTGGCGTTGTCGCTTCCCTGTAGTTGAAGAGAATCCGTAAAATGGCGGTACCGAATTTCAGTGAGATCCCTGCCTGGTTGCAGGGAAGTAGAGCGAAGCGTAGATCAAAGTATTTTGTAGAGTGAAAGGAAGTTGAAATTAATTAAAGACAGAAAACTCAGTTTAAATAGAAAAATCAAGGACTTTCAGTAGATATTCACTTAAATAAATAACCTGGTTTGTAATATTAGTTAAATATGTGAAAGGATGACTGCTTGAAATTAATATAGAAAATACTGTATATTTATATTTATCATAAATGCAATTTTCACCTGCATTATTAAATTAAGTCAAACCAAATACATGTTTCAGTTCATCCTATAGATATAATCTCGCTACCCTATAGTAATACAGTTCATTAAAAGTGTCAATTCAAGACAATTAATAACTAAGATACCACCCCCTCCTTTATGGTTTTAAGCAATTAATAAAATTAATTGTTTATTCCGACCACACCCCAAAATGGGATACCATATCTCAGGTGGGACTCAAAAAGCACAAAATATACATTTCGCGCTAGTTGTAGGCCCAACTCCTCTAATAGCAAAACAGCTGGATGAAAGTTTCTTACTCAAGATTATAATATGGTCCTCAAACTTTAGCTCATCATCAATTAGCACGCCAAGAAACTTAGACACTGAAGCATGTGGAAGATGATCCCCATCCAACATCAACAATGTGAGTCTTAGTCAAGTTCAAGCAAAGGCTATTAGAGTTAAACCATTCTTTAATAATCCTTTGATTATATTCATTATAATTTCCTTAAGTCGTACCAGATTCCTATTCTGCCACAATATTGAGGTGTCGTCAGCAAAACTGTTAAAGAGTCTCGAGGTTTTAAGGTGAGCAAGGTCATTGATATATAACAGGAACATGATAGGACCCAAAACAGAGCCCTGCGGAACTCCGCAGTCAACTCCCAAGACAGAAGGCCTTTCCCCTGAGCTCACCACAGTCTGAGAACGCCCCTCAAGATAAGATTTAAACCAGGAATGAGCCACACCCCGGAAGCCCTATCTCTCAAGCTTCGCCAGCAGTATTCTGTGATCCACACAATCAAATGCCTTGGGCAGATCATAGAACACCGCCGCACATGTGCCACCCTGATTCAATCCAAAATAAACCTTCTTAAGGAAACTGTAGATGACATCATGGGTCCCTTTAGATGTTTGAAACCCAAATTGCTTCTCAGTTATTAGGTTGAAAGACTGAAGGTAGTTCCAGATTCTTTTCTTTACAAGTTTCTCTATAACTTTAGTTAGGAGTAGAGAGATTGGGCGGTAATTAGATGGGTCTTCCGAGTCACCACTCTTAAATAGTGAGATCACCAAGGGCGACTTCAGGCAAGCAGGAAACACTCCTCTCGACCAAGACTCATTGACACAAGCAGAGAGGGCATCCAAAGTGCTATCAGGCAGCTGCGAAAGCACTTCGGCAGAGAATTTATTGTCTCCACACGATTTTTTTTAATCTCTGCTGTCTGTATGTTTCAACAAACAATTTTTTGTAAGATTATTTGCTATGTTACAATAAATCTTATTGAGGTGTTCTGGATCAAAATTAGGACCATTGTGAGATGGCTTAATATTACGAAAGCTATTAATTATGGCCCAACTTTCTTTTTGCCTATTTTTTGCTTTAGAGTCTGTTATTATAGTGAAAGATTTTGGCAGCCTTTATGGTTTCCTATAAATGCTACGATATTTATTGCAATAATTTATGGCATTCTGTCTGTTAGTGCATTTTTAACATAGTTCAGAGAGCTAAGGCCTCCCGTGATTAAAGGTTTTTCCCGTAAAATTTAATAAGGCATATGCTATTTTCATCAAATCTAGAACATTTAAGTTTTTTAAGCAAAATGTCATGGCCTTGCTCAAATCAAAAAATTGAGTGGTACTGTAGTTGCGCTCTTCAAAATCATGCATGACTGTTGATATGAGATCCAGGATCGTCATTGTTGTACTTCTCTTCTCCGTCAAACCAAACTGACAGCTTGAAAAGAAGTTATTTTTCTCAAAGTAAGTTGAAACCTGCCAAGCCATACAATTTTCCACTCCTTTTGAAATTATTGGGAGGAGTGATATTGGTCTATAATTTGACACAACTGTTTCCTCTCCTTTGTTATATATAGACGATATTGTTACTTATACGCTTCTACCGCTGGTTGCCTATGGACCTGACTTCGTTGCAGTAGTTGCGCTGTGCTCTTTCAGAAGACGGAGCTCAGATATAGGTAGTTGGGAGAGATAGATAGAAACACTCGGTGTAAAAAAAGCTTGTTTTATTAACTTCAGGTTGATTATAGAAGGTTCGGGAATGCATATCTCGTAAGTCCCCTGGGATATTCCTCGCGAAAATGTTAACCACGAACAGCAGCGAGAGAGAGGGAGAGCTAGCCTGAAGGGCTGTTACAATTAGACTGACGAGCGGATAGATTATTTGATCTGGCTGAATATTTAGTTACGTAGTTTACCTTTTATATGTAGTTAATTTAAATAGCACTTTGCCTTATGGCGTTATTAATTTTCACTCATTCACTTTTAAGGCGTGCCTGATCAGAAAGGCTCTTCCCTTTCGGTAATTCGCACTGATAGGTCTTTTTTAACCGTGCCTGATCAGAGGGGCTTTTCCCTTTCGGTAATTCGCACTGATAGGCCTCAGAAGTGAGAGCTTTGATCTACCAGAGGGGCTTTTCCCTTTCGGTAATTCGCACTGGAGATCAAAGTCTGTCGGTATGGGCTGCTGCACAGCTTTTTATACCAAACTTTGACCGCTAATTCGAGTATTGTTTTGTATTGTCAACAAGGTTAATCATAACAGTTTATACTTTAACTAATAATAATTTATAATTGAGTTTCGTGGTTAAGTTCAAACTTTCCACTGTATGATTTTATGTTAGTTGACAATATTATGGCCTTTTTAAAGCTAAAGGACTGACATCAATTTTGTTAAGGGGCTTGATATAAAATTTGCCATTCATTTTAGTATTTTAACCATAAAAGTCAGTGGCATTTTTATTTCTAAGCACATAAATTGCTCCTTTGACCTTTGTTTCCGTAACTGGATTAAAAGAAAAAGAGATGCCACCAGGTAGGGTTATATTTCTAAAATTCTCAACAGGATCAATATCTGTGGATGATATTAGCAATTGTGCCAAAATAATCATTAAAGATATTCAGATCTATATCTGGCACTTCGCATTTGGTATTTAACTTTCCCCTATTTTTGGCTGTACTGATCATGTTGTCATCTCCTTGTAATTTTGCATTTTTTATTTCTTTACAATATTGCTTTCTAAATAACCGGTGAACAATATCAGTTGAGGCAAAGTATCGACTTTGACGAATATGACGAGAATAATACTCTTAAAAACTAAAGCATTGCAGAAACAGTTGTAATTCTAAACTAGTATATGATTATAAACATAACCATAAAGCTATGTACAGTTAAATGCTCATTAAAGTCCCTGGTCAACTGTTACGTATGAGCTTGTTTAGCTGAGATAACGTTGATATGAAAGACAGTAATATACAAGCAATAATAACAGGATAAATATTACCTTAAAATCCACCTATAAGCTACTATGTACACTATGTGAATGTAAAAGTGTGTGGTTACTTACTTGAGATTCGAGACGAGACTCGATTAATATTGGTTAGAGACAAGACTCTATTGTGAGAACTCACATGGGCGATTGCCATGGGGCGCTAGTACAGCGTCTTACATGTGAGAGTAATGGCAGACAGGGTGCCGATAAATACCTTTTTGTAGGCTTCCCATGGATGAGACCAATGGGCACGCCAGTACACAGCGTCATACTTAGATTGAGGATAATGGCAGACAGGGTGCCGATAAATACCATTCTTGGGACGACGATGATTATGGCTGGATAACACTATGTCACATGGGTAAAGAACTAGAGAGATTATGAGGTTTCAAAACGTGAAAACTTGCCCGACATGGCGACTTGGCGCCATGCCGGCGGAAAAAGCGCCCTTAGCGCGACTTACATGGTTGAGGGTCAAGATGCTACTTGATAGTGAATTCTAGAACGTGATCGTGATCAACTCGAAGGAGTTGTTAACGCCCCTTCTGGCGGGATAATAGAAAAGGCAATAATGTAAATATAGAGATATTCTGTAAAAACTGAGCATGACCGGTTATCTATATTAATATTATCAATTTTAATACAAATCCGGTTGAAATCTGCTGACTAATTTTCATGAAATTCGATTATTAAACATCGGAATTTTGGTTACCCCTAGATAATCCTAAAACTTCCTAGCTATAATGCTAGGAAGTTTTTGAAGTGGCTATCCTGTAGGATGCGCTGTGATTGGTCGACTAGGCGTAGGATACGCGGCCGGGTTCAGATGAGTTAACGTTGTTACAACAGATGGCGCTAGGAATATCGCGGCTTTTCTGTAGAAAGCGCTGTGATTGGTCATATGAGTTTAGAGGCCGTGTGGCTTTTAGCGATCTAGACTAGCTGACGCAGTGGATAAACGTTGTAATAAGAGATGGCGTTCGTGGTCTCGCCATGGATTTTAATTTCACTTTGGAATGCGAGCAGTGGCGTGAAATGTAAAAATTGTACAAAATTAAATCGTTAGATTTGAAAAGTGTTCAAAATGGTTTTTGAACACTGTAAACTGCTAAGACATAAAAATTATAAGGTTTCATTAATATGCAAGAAAGTTATGTGCATTTTTCATTATTTGTTGTTAATATTGGTTTAGTTTCAAATTTACTTCTATCAACAAGGAGTAAAGTGCCTTCACCCCCATACTTTTCTCTGTAAGCGTAACTACCATGTTACACTCTTTCTGCTTTCTAATTTTCTAGGCGCAATACCTTCACTCCAGAATTAGAGAAACTGGCAGTGAATAAAAGTCAAAGTTAAAGTTAAAATTGATCACTAAAGGTAGCGTAAATTTGTACGAACCGTCGTGAAAGCGAACAAATATCGCCACTGATTTTTTGAGGGATAAAAAAAACAAAAAATTCCCAAGTTTCGTAAGGATTTAAGCTTCGCACGACAAAATAAAATGAAAATAAGCTAGAAATTAAATCAGATTTGAATGCCAGAAATCTATCAGTATTAGCAATATAAAAATAAAGCAAATACTCAAATATTAATCGAAAATCAAAGTCAGTAATAATAAACGATAGTAATAAAGGTAAAATCGGTAAATCCAGAACTTTCAATTATTGAGCACAAACAGTATAGATCAAATATACTTACTCATTACTTCCCCTTTGGAACACTGATGCTAAAAGCTAATTATATAAAACAGGTAGCCAGAAATGGTTGGTTATAATGTGAAAAAAACCGAATGACTGGTTGTAATGCCAGTAGGACTTGACTTCAAGTTAATTATCAAGAAAAAATCATACCAATCATGGTACCTCCGGTACTCTAGGCCGCTTATGCCTGACAATAACGACTATAATGAAAGAAAGAAGCGATTAACTTACTTGGTTACTTTACGAAAAGAAACAAACGACATGCCTAAGCAAGTGCTCAAAATATTTACTTTACTGAGAATTTAAACTTACTTATAAGAGTCGCTAAAAACCCAAATCATGATTTGATGAATACGTTGGTAATGGCTGCGTAACTAAGATAACTAGTATTTAAGCGTTATTGAAACAATCAATCGATTAAACTTTAAAGAATAAGATGTCTTAAATTAAGCGCAAGTACTCCAAGCCTAGGGTAGCTTACTTATGACGGAGTTTGTTTCCAAAAGTTAGTGAAAGAAAATAAAACAAATTTAAAGAATAACGTAAAGTCCACTGGCCGCAATATCATTATAGTAGCATACAGGTATCTAAAATTAATGACCGTGGGAAAAAAAGGACAACTTATAACGTTATTGAATTCAGTTAATTAAAAGTTCAAGAAAAGAAAATTAGACTTGTTTTAGCTTAAACAAAACTGACCAAATATATTCGGGTTCAGCCCAAAATCAGACTTGTTTTAAGTTAAACACAATTAACCAGATTTCAAGGTTTCCAAAAAAACACACGAGGCAAACAGAAGGTTTGACCTCCTCGGAGATATACCTTACTTAACAAAAAAAAATAAAATTATGTTCGTTAGGTAGAAAGGAAAAAAAATAATAGCTCGAAAGCTAACTAGCCCGGTATGCATTAACCAGCAATTAACGTAAATATATATAAAAAAAACTGATTTCTCACAGTTCGAAGACAGCTCCTCCAGAAGAAATTGTTCACTCGCGGAACACGAGGCGATATAGGCAGAAACCAGCTACTTCCTCAACTGAAGAGGGACGGACTCTACACGTGTAGTTAAAGATAGCCCAGTCAAGAAAAACCGGCAGAAAACTTGACTCTTAGTTAGGCGTAGCCAAAAATGAAAAACCCGTCAGTAGGACCCTGTGAAAGGGTCTGTCAGTTGCTTAACGCTGGAATCACCAGGCAGCCTCAACAGATTGAAGAGAAGGCCTCTGACAAAAAGCAGTACTAAATCCCGTTATGGAATGAGTTTCAGGCACCAAACAACCAACTAACTAAAGGTAACGTACAGGCAAGGCCTCAAACTCTAAAAATCGGGTCGATTGGAAAATCCCACAAAAGGAAAACTAAATTTTACACTTCCAACCGACAACTACAACTAACCCAAACTGCTCTAAAAGGCAAACCAACGTGGAGTAGAGTAATTTATTGGTAACAGTATACTAAGTATTTCTACAAGCCAGAGGAATCTAAAATAAATATTTAGTGCATAATACATGACAACAAGAAACAGTAACATATATCACACAATTGACACAATAAAATTCTCACATTATTTTTAAATATTGAAAATTTTTAAAAATGGCCTTATTTACAAAGTTACACATTAAAATTGAAGTCATGAGATTAAATTACATGTTATAATTTGCTATGAAGTACTCCTCATACGAATAAAAGGCATTTGCCATTAAGTACTTTTTTACTTTTATTTTGAATTGGCTGATACCTAGGACTTTGGTATTTATAGGAAGCAAGTTAAAAAACTGTACAGCGAGATACCTGGTGCCATTTCTAGCTCTCTCAAGTCGGCTGAAGTCTGGTAGAAAGTTGTTATTGCCCCTAATTGGATAATGATGCAATTTCATATGCAATAGACATTGCAATATACAGGGTGTTCGGAAATTGGGTTCCGAAACTCATAGGGGAAAATCTACATGCTAAATTAAGGTGGGTTTGTCATATAACAAAAGTTTGAAATCTCGATATTTTCCGAGTTATAGGTTGTCAAAGATCATTTTTTTAATTTTAATTTTTTACATAATGAGGTTAATCCCTAACGAAATAAGCTGGTATTTGGCATATGGTTCTGATATAGTAAAGGTCACCGTTTGACAATAAAAATATTCAGTATTCTGTTACTAGAGGGCACTTTACCCACAACATTTTTTTTAATTTTCCCTGTATCTTTTTTATTTAGACTAATAGTGCGAAATGAAATATGTTAACTTAAAGGCAACTCAAAACACTCAAACATTGGTACTCTTGTTCAGAGTCGCTAATTGTCACCGTTTAGCCACAAATAGATTTTTTTTACTCCCGACACGAATATTTCACATATCTTAACCAAAGGTGATTTAAATAGCCCTAGGTACTTAATGAATTAAATTTGAAAAAGCGAAAAAAAAAATCAAGGCACGTTTTATTTAACTAGTAACTTGATTGTGACATTGACTTTTTCAAATTCAATTCATTAAGGACCTACGGCTATTTAAATCACCTATGGTTAAGATATGTGAAATATTCGTGTCGGGAGTAAAAAAAAATCTATTTGTGGCTAAACGGTGACAATTAGCGACTCTGAACAAGAGTACCAATTTTTGAGTGTTTTGAGTTGCCTTTAAGTTAACATATTTCATTTCGCACTATTAGTCTAAATAAACAAGATACAGGGAAAATAAAAAAAATTTTGTGGGTAAAGTGCCCTCTAGTAACAGAATACTGAATAAATTTTATTGTCAAATGGTGACCTTTACTATATCAGAACCATATGCCAAATATCAGCTTATTTGGTTAGGGATTAACCTCATTATGTAAAAAATTAAAATTAAAAAAATGATCTTTGACAACCTATAACTCGGAAAATATCGACACTTCAAACTTTTGTTATATGACAAACCCACCTTAATTTAGCATGTAGATTTTCCCCTATGAGTTTCGGAACCCAATTTCCGAACACCCTGTATATACACATGGTATAGTTAAGATCCTCAGGGCTTTAAAGCACTGACGGCAAACTTAAATGTACTATCAGGGGACCTATCTCTACCATCCCACAAAATTTCATTTCTGTTCGACCTTTTGCAAATAGAACCCCATATTTTGTACCCAACGCTTGGCCTAAATAGTATATTATGATATAAGTGTATAAGAGGGCCTTTAAAGCACGCGCGACATATTTCAAAACACGACGCGCAGCGGAGTGTTTTGTAAGTCGCAAGGGCTTTAAAGGCCTCTTATATACGTATATCATACGCTATTTTTTATTACGAATGCATCATAATCTCAAAAATGTTTTAAATATTAAACTTAAGGGATATATTAACGAATATATTAATCTGTCACATTTGACATGATCAAATGTTTCTATAGCAACCCTTAAAAAAGTAGGCGCATCATAAACTTCATTTTATGCACGCTGTAGCATGCGATAATCGTTGATTATGATGCATGCGTAATAAAAAAAGTTTTTATGAATTTTTCATCAGACGCTAATAACGGAGGAATTTTTAAAAAAGGAGAAATTTTTTAAAAATAAATTTCTTTACCACCCTGTTTTTTAAAAAATGTATTTTTCTACTACCGTGCGTAAAGTACTCACTTTACGCACTCTCTAAGGTTCGTAAAATATGCATTTTTAATGTGCAGTGCGTAAAGTAAGTTATTTTACGCACTAGTGTGTAAAGTAAATCTGACATATTTTTTGACGTTTAGGGCAGTGCGTAAAATATTTTTTTTTACGCACTAGTGCGTAAAGTAATTTAATATTATTTTTGTTTTTTCATATATTTTTCGATAGTAGAAAAAATTTTGTATGCCTACCGCTCAAGCGACAATATTTCCATTCATAAAAAAAGGGTCACTTCACACACTTGTTGCATAAATAACTATTTTATTATGGCGAGATGTTAATGGTTCCCTTTAACCGTTTCCAACTTAAAAACTAACTGATTTTTTCAAAAAAAATTACGATAAACAAATCGAGATTTTCATTAAATCGGCTGTAATTATTGTAATACGGTATAAACGTTATAACTAAACGGTATATAGCAAAAAGATGGGTTTCTTGGGGTACTTTAACGCGCAGTATTTCGTTCGATCGTACGACGTACGACGTTTCGTTTTTTTTTTTAATTGGCTGAACGTAATTTTTCTATTTCCCAATTTTCTCAGTAGCGGAGAGAGATATCTCAAATCGGTTTGGGCCAGTGTCTACGTCGTCTGAGGGTCGATCGAAATGACACGCTTCTATAACAGTTTTCGATAGGACATCAAATAACGTAAGTATTCGATAAAATATCTTTTTCCTCTTAAAAATGAGCATTTGCTTCATATTTAAGCACGAAATAGGGAATTTCGTAGGTGGATGATATTTTTGGTTTCGAATACTTTCGGAGGGGGTTTTTGGGAATGTCGAGTTCGATTTTGGCATCGAGAAGGTCGTATGACATTTCTGTACAGAAATATTTCAAAAAAGTAGAAATTTTGAAAAAAAAAATAACACCCTGCATATACTTTTGAAAATGTTATTTTAATGATGGTAAGATGTAAATGGCTTCCCTTAACCGTTTCCGAGTTAACGAACAATTAGGACATCTAGTTGGAGGGTACGTTTTTAAGTTTTCTTACCCATGGCCTGATTTAGGCAAACCATCTTTCATGCGAGCGGAATATTAGCATTTTTATAATAATTAAAAAAGGACGTAACCGGCGGTGGCGTCTTCTGCAATACGTGGATACGCCTGCATGGCAGGCGTGGGTATGCTGCTGCTACTATAACCGATTTAAAAAGTGCAATTTGTTAAATGAATATAAAATGCACACATTTTGCTTCCCATCGTTTTTCTTGGGAGCTTCGTGCTATGGCTATTTTAGAGTTTAACTCGATATTATAAATTATAAAATGCTAAAATGTAGAAATTAATTTGAGAGAATTTTTTTATTCTATACACAGCGTTTGGTAGGTCGATGCGTTAATTTCAATTTTATACTTAGATTAAATTTAATATAAAGCAGTTTGCAATACATATGTATTATTGATATAGTTTTTTTAATGTTTTAAGCAACAATACAGCTTAAACATGGTTTAAAAATTTTTGAAATTTTGAGAGGTTTTGTTTTGTTTACAGAAAAACATTTTAATTTTATTTCGTTTTCTTACTTTCCAAATATAAACACAACAAATGCAATGTATAATTAAATGTCTTCTCTTTTTTTTCCTGTCGCATGTCCAGCTCACGCTATATGTTTAGGTTAAGACAAGTCACATTCCCAATTTAACGTATCAACTTACCAAACATTTTCTATAAAACAAAAAATCGAGCAAAAATTAATATGTCACAACTTTTGTTAGTAATGCTTACCCTTTTCAGAAACATAATTTGCGTGAATATTTGCATCTACGACAGCTTTTTAATATTTTCTCTGTCTTACGAAGCAGATTGTTACACAAAACTAAAAAATATATTTTGCAGTTTATCGGTCGCAATGTCGCATCTAATCGAAACCGCACTAAACTTTGGAGAAAAAAAATCATAGTTGTACATATTTTATTATAAAATTACATTTTTGTCAGTCACACCTATTGATTCATTTAATAATTATTAAGGGGATTGCGTAAATGTTTAATAATTTTCTGCTACCTAAATTATTAGTGCAAAATAAACGATAGTTTAAAAAACAAAAAAAAACACGCTTTGATCGAAACCGATCTAAAAAATTATAAAATAAAATAGTTATTCAAAAATATGATTTTATTTTAAAAAGCGTGGGGTGCTTAAGTGCCATAAGTTTATCACAAAAATCAATTTATCGCTTTGAATGACCAACAGTTTATATGTCAAATTTGATTGATTACTTCAATTGACTAGCAGACTATATGAAGTTAAATTATCATTTCAATTGGTCACAATTTATGTGCAAAATTTCGTTTGAATTAACAAGAGTTCATCAACAAAACTCAATGACCAATATATATACTTATATTATATTATACTTACGTAAATTATTTACTCTCCCAATTGACCTGCATTTTATATGAAAATTTTATTTAGGTATCGTTTCAATTGATTGGAGTTTTGTAAGAAACACTAGATTTATCGGTTCAGTTGACTATCAGTTTATGAGGAAAATCAATTGGTCGTTTTAATTTACCAACAGGTTATATTTCATTGATTACTAGAATTGACCAGCAGATTATATAGAAAGTTAATTTATCGTTTCAATTGGCCAGCAATTTATATGTAAAATTTCGTTTGAATTAACAAGAGTTTATCAACAAAATTCAAATAATCATTCCAGATGACCAATAATTTATACGTAAATTAGAATTGCTCTCTCAATTGTCCTGCGGTTTATAAGACAATTTTGTTGGCAATTTGTAAGAAAGACTAGATTTACCGTTTCAATTGACTATCAGTTTATGAGAAAAATCAATTGGTCGTTTTCATTTACCAACAGATTATATGCCAAATTTTATTCATTACGTCAATGACCAGCACATTATATGAAAAGTTAATTTATCGTTTCAATTGGCCAGCTATTTATATTCAAAATTTCGTTTGAATTAACAAGAGTTTATCGGCAAAAGTCAATTCATCATTTCAGATGACCAATAATTTATATGTACATTAGATTTAACTTCCCAAATGACCTGCAGTTTATATGAATATTTTATTTAAGTATCATTTCAATTGACTGGCGGTTTGTTAGAAGCACTAGATTTATCGTGTCAATCGACTATCAGTTTATGAGAAGACTCAATTGTTCGTTTTAATTTACCAACAGTTTATATGCAAAATTTCGTTTGATTTAACAAGAGTTTATCAGTAAAACTCAATCATTCCAAATGACCAATAATTAATAGGTAAATTAGATTTACCTTCTCAATTCACCCGCAGTTTATATGAAAATTTAATATACGTGTCGTTTCAATTGACTGGCGATTTGTAAGATACACTAGATTTATCGTTTCAATTGAATAGGTATCAGTTTATAAGAAAAATCAATTGGTAATCTTGATTTAGCAACAGTTTATATGCCAAATTTCATTGATTACTTCAATTAACCAGAAGATTATATGAAAAGTTAATTTATCATTTCAATTGACCAGCAAATTATTTGCAAAATTTCCTTTTAATTAACAAGAGTTTATCAGCAAAATTCAATTAATCATTCCAGATGACCAATAATGTATACGTAAATTAGGTTTACCTTCTCAATTGATCTGCAGTCTGCAGTTTATATTAAAATTTTAGCAACTGACTACAAACACTAGATTTATCGTTTTATTATAAAATAATAATATCATAACTACAAGCGCAAACTACGCAAACGAAATCCGGACAAAGTGGCCGCCGGCGCGGCGCTTGAAAAATAGCATCCCTATGTTAGTGTTTGAAAGTACTACGGTCATCCAGAGCCCTCTGCTGATATTCATGTTAACTTTGTTAATATCGACTATTTATTTGCACTTTTCAGGATAATTTAGTTTCCGTAGCGCTACGTAGGTGGAGACGTTCATGGGACTATTTTAAGCGACGGAGAAATTTTAGCATTCCGATTATCTTAATAGTCTTTTATTATAAAATGGTAGCACTCAAAAATACTTTTTCGTCAGGAGCACTTTTATCGCCCACCTGACTTGCGGCCATCTCTTACACGACACTTCCCGGAAGCAAAGGAACTTCCTCCAAAATTCCTACTTTAAAAATTACGACTGACCAATAGAAGTTCATCAACAATTTATGTAAAGCAATTTTGAAAACAAAGAAACCGGAATTTTGGTACACTGGTTTCCACCATAATTTTTAGCCGAACCAGACAAAAGGGCATAGTCATTAGGCCCCTATTTCCATTAAAAGAAACGTGTTAAAGTAAATCTCAATTCCCGCGCTGTCAAAAGATTCTCGACAATAATAGCGCTTCATTCTAAAATCAGTACATGTCAATGTCGGAAACCGGCAATTCGAACCAAAACGAAATCTACGTGAATGAAAATGCCATTACCGATATTGAATTTCAGGGAAAGGACAATTGTAATTCACTCTCAACACTTCATCTACCGGTCGGTAGAGGCCATTACGCGAATAAATATTCTCACTTAGATCGGCACTAACGAACATCGTGACGATTCTTGAGAAAATAATTATTCATCATGAAAATTTGGTCACTGGATACAAAATGATAACTGAGCGCGTTACAACCAACAACATAATTATTTAGAAAAAGACAGTTTTCTGTGTGCAATTCCAATATTGTAACTTACTTAAATAATTTTGAGCTCCTAAAGAAATTATCCTCGTAATCTTTAATAGTTTGTATGGCGTCGTCCTTGCGTCCCCTTCCCGTCACCACGGCGAAATAACCCAGCGCTTTCATGGGGAACAGTTTTCCAGACAAAATTTTCCTTATCTGTGAAAAGAAACGTCAACACTTTAATGCATCGCCGATGATTTTAATGCTAACTAGTCAACATACGAGTACCTACCCTGGAAGGATCAGCTAGATTTTCTTCAGCCATGTCGACTTTAGTCAGAACAAAGATCGTTCTTTTACCGGTAGGATCACAGCTTGCGACGAGATCGGTAACGTTGCTTCTTTCAGCATCGACAGATCCATCCTAAAACAGAAATAATAGATAAATCCAATAATATTTGAAATCCTCTTCGCAAGGGCCATTTCACAAATGTAACTTAACCGCAACACCATTAGTTGTCCTAAGAGAAATAATTTTATTTGTTACAAATTATGTACGATTTTTGAGCTTCTGCCATAAGCCTTCGCAAAAAAATGTCGTCCGGGAGTGAATTTGTTATAAAACAAAACCTACCTGTATACACAGAATGATGGCATTAGGATTGTTCATATAGGCTTGAGTCATTTGCTTTATACTGTCTCTCGTGTCGGAGGCCATGTCTGTCGTTTGGGTCTACAAATACAGAAGACGTTCTGAAACTCCGAAACCATCGTTACAAACGCATGTCGTTTTCAAAAAACACTTACAGATATAATACCTGGTAAATCGACTAGCACCATCCTCTGCAAGCCAGGCCCTGAAAATGAAGAGCACCTTAAGACACATATTTCTTTTTGCATGTTCATGCAAATCTTGTCTCATAGAAAAAACACATTATTTATATATTAATTTATATTTACAGTAGAAATTAAGGTTCTACATTGTCTAGACAACATTGTTATACCATAATCCACTGATGATTACAGTTACTGCTGCTACTGCAAAGATTGTGGTGCTGCTTTTGATTTGTCCATTAGCAGCGTTATCTACAAATTTTGATTGTGATCTATTGGTACTTTTATATAGATTACTGCTCCATGTCTTTTCAGATGCATCGCAGAATCCATGTAGCTCTACATTACTGCTTAAGGTTTGCTTTGTCCAACGTGGTATTGAAATGTTTTCTACATTTCTTAAGTCGTCTTGAAATGTTTTTCATTTTGATTGGATTTTTCCGGAACTTCGTCGTCCCATTTTAACTTATCCAGCCAAAGATCTTGTATTAGGAGTTTCGACTTTATTACTACTGAAGCGAGCCACTCCAGTGGATCAAATAACTTTGATACTTCTGACAGGATTGTCCTTTTGGTTCCCTTGGTGGATGTGGAAACAATTGCTTTGAACCTAAACGTGTCGCTTGTGAAGCCCAAGTGATTTTCGAATGTTATCTTCCGTTATCTCGAGGTCTTCTTGTTTTTTTAGGCTAGTTTCGATTGATTCATTTCACTGTTGTTACTTGTCCATTTTCGTAAGGTAAAACCTTCTGCTTTGAACATGTCAATTAATTCTGTTTTGAGCATTTCTGTTTCTCTAATTGTGTCTACGCCTGATAAGAGACCATCGAAGTAAAAGTCTTTCATTGTAACTGCAGCTGCATTTAGGTATCTAGTCTTTTCATGTTCGGCTAGCCGCTAAATCGTTTTTATTGCTAGATATGCAGCAGCTGTTGTTCCATATATGACTGTTTTTAGGGTATATTCTTCTATTGGACGAGTTGGATCACTTCTCCATAAAATTTTTGCTATTGCTATTTTGTGAAATCTCCATCGCAATAGAACGTCTGATAGTTCTAAGTCTGAAGTTCTGAAGTCTAGGTGATTTAGACTTAGTCCATCTGATGTCTTTGATGATGCGTCAAACACCACCCTTAGTTTTGTTGTTCTATTTGATTCTTTTATGACTGGTTGATGGGGAATATAGTATTTTGCTATTTTCTCATGACTTTGAACTTTTTCCATATCCGCCAAGGTCTCATATTCTTGCATGAATTGTGTGTATTCTTGGCTTAAAATTTCTTTCCTGACGAATCGTTTTTCTAGCAGCTGAATTAAGCTGGCTGTTACTCGATGTTTTTGATATTCTCAGTTTGACTTCCAGTTCTTTAAATGATATTCTGACGGTGTAGGTCCTATCAGAATTTCTGACTGTGTTGGCCTTATAATGTTCTTCACAAAATTGCTCTGCTTCGGTCAGCTGCCTTTGTTCTGACACTTCTTTAATTTCCTCGAATTTCGTGAGTTGCTGATCTTCTTCTACAAGACCTGTCAATCCGTGTATCTCAACCTTCGGCTAGTGTTGTTTATCGCCCCATACAAGATCCATCCTAGCTCTGTGTTTTGCCCAAGAATGATTCCTTCTAGTATGATCATTCCATATTGCTTAGCTCCTAGGATCATGTGAATAGGACCAGGCCGGGAAAACGTTGGGTCGGCCAGGATTTCGTTTTTCCATTGTCCGGGTTTGATTTGGAGTGGCCTCGTATGTAATGAGTGTGTTAGCTTTGGTAAGACTAGGCGTGGAACCCGTAATACAAAGTTGCTTGTGAACCTAGGTTTGACAACTGCCTCTATCTTCCATTTAGCATTTTGAGGTTCTCCTGCTCCCGTCATGTCAGCTTGAATCATTTGCCTGGGCATGGCTAATACTGTGGTCAGTCAGAGACTCCACATTTAGTTTGTGATTTAATTCGCCCCATTTATTGAGGATATATTGTGAAATCTCGTGGTGTTTTCACACGACCGATTTTTCGGGATCCACATACTGCACTGGGTAAGCATTTTCTCTGGAATTAATCTTTTTTTATTGCCTGTGAAGCGCGTGGATGCCATGATGCTAACGGTTTTTTTTTCATTATTTCTAGAGGCTTTCCACGTTCGTGATATAAGACCGAGACCGTCGAATCTCTCATAGTCCTCACACACACGATCGAGGTAATTATTGCTACCGTTTTTGCCTAAATTAATGATTTAATTGGTTATCTGTGTTTCCTTTTTTTTGTGCATTTTTGCCATTTGCTTTTGCGTCCCATAGGTTATCTCATCTACACCATTTTATCTAATCCGAATTTTTATTTTAATGTAACTTTAATTTTTATCGCATGGGGAAGTTTATATTTTCTTTTAGGAGTGGTTCATACCCATCTTTTTTATATTCAAGTTGTCTGAACCTTAGTATCTTTTATTTGCCGATGGTCATTGAAAATTCATGGATATATATATTTTTTGGGGGGAATTTGTTTTATAAAGAAAATATATTCATGCGAGGGGGGCTATGGTTTTTATTAGAGTAAGGGGGCTTCGTCTAATGCACACTGGGTTATTTCAGGGTTTTTCCTGGAGGGCCACCACGCTTGCCAGCAGGCCACTACCTTTACCTGCCGCTAAAATCACCCTTTCCTAGTGGGTTGGAAGCAGGCTTTATCAGCCAATCTCGACACTGAGCTATCGAGATCTCGGCTAGATCTTCCCCTCGGGGCCATCGAGAGGTAGTATCTATAGATGCCCACCATTTTACATTTATGATCCAAAATTTTTGTCTTATATGGGAAAGTGTAGTGTTACCATGCATGAAGACAACGGTCATGTTCAAACTTTATTAATAATCGAGTAACATTATGCTTAGAAGGCAAAATAATATGGTGAACTTGATTATAACTTAAGTTACTATTTTCTAACCGGCCACCTACTCGAAGTAACCCGTCAGATCTCAAAATAGGGTATAGCGACCTTAATTTACTTCTGTTATTAATCGGTATTATTTTTTAGTCGCTCTAATTCATTGGTAAAGTCACTGCATTGGACAAGCCTTATCAAAACATTTATGCTGTTGTTAATTTCCATGTTGTCGAAGAAACCACAAGCAGGAATGCATGAGAAAGACTTTAATTTACATTTCAGGTTATGAGCAAAGCGCAAACAATAGTATTACATTTTTCCCGTGGGTTCTGAACGAAATTACAACTTTTACTATTTCAAACTAATAGTATCTTTATCCTCTACCACTGTATACAATTGAACAAACTAAACTACTCCTATAACTTTACAACTAATGTCATAAATAATAATCGACGAGTGGTCAGAGACAGGATGGGCGCGGACGTTGATCCTAACATGTTTAACAATTTTTTTGTTGGTATTGTTGGTGAATTGTGAATCCGGATGGTTTTTCGAATGACAATTATTTGAACGACAGTTCTTCGAACGACATTCCTTCGAATGGACAGTTCTTCGAAAAGCCAATTCTTCGAATCGACAACTTTTCGAATGTGTAATTCTGCGAATGGACCATTTTTCGAATCTTTAATTTAATTTGGGTTAGTCCCTTTTACCGTTTTAGCAAAATTTCTGCATGGTGCGTGGTGTAGAAGGTAGCGTTCTTGCCTGTCATTCCGGCGCTGCGGGTTCGATTCCAGTCGGTCGCGACAGATGTTTTGTATTAATTTACCTTTTTTTCCTAAGTTTGGGTTAGTTTGGGTTAGTTTTGGTTAGCACTTGGTTAGTTCTTGTTGATTGAGCCCACGTAGCGAGCGAAGCGAGCGGAGGGCCATGCAAAACCCTAATAATTATATGTAAATAATATGTTTTAATGAACAATTTTAATAAATTACATTAAAATTATCTTTATGTTTTTTCTAATTTAATATTTCCGAAAAACGGTCCTTTCGAATATTTATCTTTTCGAAAAACTATCCGTTCGAATAATTATCCATTCGAATAATTGTCCATTTGAAAAACTGTCCTTCGAATAACTGTCTTTCGGAAAATTGTCATTCGAAAAACAGTCCTAGATTCGGTGGATTGATATCCTTTCATTTTCGTAATGTAACTTTTAATGAGGTTAAAGCTGCAATTGATGGATTAAAGAAGAAGCACAGTAAGGATTTCTATGATCTGAATATAGTTTAATAAAATCGCTACAAAAATTTCTAATCAGTCCTTTGACAAATCTGTATAATAAATGCATTGAGGAGGCCACATACCGTCACCTATTTAAAATAAGTAAAACGGTTCCAGTATTTAAAAGTGAAGACCCTAACTCTCCTAACAATTATAGGCCGATATCGCTGATACCTGTTTTGTCAAAAATATTTGAAGCTCTGCTCTGTAAACAGCTGTGTAATTTCTTGGAGTCGAATGACTTGCTGTCCGGCAATCCATTTGGTTTCAGAAAGGATAGATCAACAGTAATGGCCATTAATAAACTATGTAAAGGCATAGTTGAGGGCTTTGAGAGGGGAGAGTTTGTAGGAGCTACATTCTGCGACCTGTCCAAGGCCTTCGATTGTGTCTCCCATGACATCCCATTAAAAAAACTTGAATTCTACGGACTGAATCTGGACAGCTGTCAGTTGATTCAGAGGCATCTCACTGACAGGAGACAGGTGACATCCTATGGGGGGCATCTCTCGGACGTAAGAGTCGTGAGGCACGATGTGCCCCAGGGCTCTATATTGGGGCCGTTATTGTTCCTCACATATGTCAACGATATAGCATCCTCCCTGCAGCAGGGTAGTGTTTCATTGTATGCAGATGACACAAATTTTCTTGTAACTGATAAGGAATGTGAATCGCTGATTGAGAGGTTTGCTGAGTGTAGAGTGTGGCAGTGATTGGTTTGTGGCAAATAAGCTCAACCTTAACCATGAAAAAAACGAAAAATATTGTCTTCTCGCTGTGGCAAATAGACCTTGATAATCCAGACCAGGTCAAGTTTTTGGGAATAACTTTAGACCCAAAACTGACTTTTGAACTTCATGTAAATAATGTTCCAAAAAGGGCAGCCTCGGTAGTATTTGTACCGAGGGGCTTGGCGAATACTGTGGAGTCAGCGATCTGCCTTATGGCTTATCATGCTCTTGTGCACTCAATATGTGTATATAGCCTTCTGGCTTGGGGACATTCATCCCATGCATCTAGGGTATTTGGAGTACAGAGGAGGGCAGTCCGAGTCCTGGCTGGGATTGGGTGTTGTGATGAAGCAAGACCACATTTCAAAAAATTTGGGATTCTTACTCTTCCATCTCACTACATTTACGAATCATTACTCTATGTACGTCAAAACTTGAATAGATATGCAACTATTCAGAATTTGCATTCTCACAATACAAGATCACAAATGAATATTCAAATTGAGTTTCTCAGACTTAAGAAGTCTTGGAATGCTACCTGTGAGCGTCAGGGAATTGCCAGTTAAGAGCTTCAAAATTGTAATAAAAAAATATTTAATATCTCAAGCTTTTTATATTTACAACGATTTCTTAAATTGTGATGTTAGTGATCAGGATTTTGTCTAATATGTTGTGATGTAGAGTTTACTCTTTCGTGTATAGAAATAGTTTATTTTAAATCTCTAAATTTGGTCTATGTATTTGTAATTTGTTGTGTCCTTCCCAACTAATGGCCCATAGCTTATAGCTTTTATCTATTTGGAATTTCTATTAATAATTGTAAAAATATTCTATTGACAATATTGACGATTGTAAAGGTATTTTGTACTTATCATTAATAAATTATTCTTATTCTTCGCAGCAGTCTGTGCCAAAGAAGACGTCGAGCCAAGGAAAATCTAGGTAAAACTCCCTTAGATCGTCGCAGTTTGCAGAATTGTAATGCCAGATTTTGCGAGGCAATGGTGGATCCTTCCGTAGAAGTGGCAATTCACAGTTGTAATAAGTTTGTGGTCGGAAGTACCTAATGGCGGACCAGCTGTAATTGTGTACTGGTCAGGATTGGTGGTTGAGATTCGAGTTGGTTGGTCTACAAGTTAAATAAGCCTGCAGCTGATGGCAAAAGCTTCAGCTTCTCTACTTTCGTTGTCGGTCTTGTTGTGATGTTTGAGCCAGTTGGTGTTGTGGGCATTGAAATCGCCCAGAACGATTATTTCTGAATTTGGGTGATCGACCTTAATTGAGTCAAAAGTAGTAGCTAGTGTTGTAAAAAAAATTTTGGTAGGCCCTATCACTTGGCGATGAACTTGAGCCACATGACGTCAAGATTGTTCGGTTAGAGTAAGTTTCCTCGCGGTGACATGATGTCAAGGTCGCTTTGGACAAAAAGGCATATTCCGAACTTATGTCTAAAGTGGGTGTGTAAGTCGTAACCAGGAAGGGGTAGTTTACTGTTGTTGTAGAACATACGTAAGGGCTAGTATGTGTGGTCTATTTGCTTGTAGATGTTGGTGTACCGAATTTATGTTTGTATTTAGGTCTCTTATGTTACAGAAATCTAGTCTAAATTGGTTCGGTAACCACTTAGCACTTCCCAGTTCTGGTGGGGTGGTCTTTCACCAGACGATGTGAGTAGGCGTATGCATCTACCACTTAGGGCCGCAACAATCGAAATTGCTTTATTCGGCAGATGATAATCTAGATTCGACATACATATTTCCAGCTTTTCACAATAGTTCATTCACAATTCTTCATGCTTCCTTTTGTTTGTTACTAGAATGGTTTATTCTATTCCTGTAATAAGCAAATGTGTCAATCTGGCAATGGCACACATATTGACTTTTTTTCCATGCCTCTGCGTTCATTTAGAAGACAGGTTAGAATAGTATATTATTTTATATGGAGGAAAAGTAACTTTTCCTCCAAATAAAATATGCTGTTTTTTCTTCAAATGTCGACAAATGAATGCAAAAACATCTCTTTTTAATAGTAATAATAATAATTATTATTAAAGATAAGTGGGTTAGCAAGGCGGCTTAGACCGGATGTCGGTGAATAGGCACAGGTTGTTGCTATAGTAATGTAACATAAAGCTGTCAGTGGACACTGTCAACAATAATTATTTTTTTAAGATGGCGTCCCCGATTGCGTTTTAATTCCGAATTGATAAGCAGTTATTGAGTAAATTCGATTAAATAATAACCAATTTGTTCCTAAATTAGTGATTTTTAGAAATGCAGTCACAAATTGAGTGATAAATACAAATTGTAGTTTAATAAATCTTGAATTGTTGACGCTTATTTTGTTGTCTGTTTGTATTGTATCTATGTTGCTATGACAACACTTTTACCTCCGCCGGCGGAAAAGTGAAAAGTAAAGCTCCGGCGGAGGAAAAACGAAACTTCACGGCCGCCTACACAGTCGAGTAATGACGAATTTACTGACGTTTAAAGAAAAATATTATTTATAAAATGTGATTTTTATGATTTTTCCTATATTATTATTTGTTTATTTATGTACATTATTTAAAACCATTATTAGGAAAATGTTTAGGATTTTATTGTTAAATGGTAAATCCGTATATAAACATTTATTTATTTATAAATCTGTTTTGCTGTTTTTAAAAATACTCCGTGTATTCTCCTATATTTACCAAAGTATGCTTGGAATGTTGGATCATAAAAGCAGACTTTTCTAATGTAATGAAGAGCGTGCCTATTTTTGTGGAAGTTCTTAAACCTCTAGTAATCCAAGGCTTCCTAACTTAACTTGTAATGTTTTTTCTATGGAAAAGAATAGTAAAAGATATTAACCAGTAGTAAGTGAAACGATTCTAACAGATCCCCAGCCAAATACACTGCCTACCTTTGCGAGAACCTACCATAATTTCGTCTTGTAAACACCCTGCCCCTACATATGACTCTCTGTAAACGTTTTTTAACACAAAACTAAATTTTACTGTTTCGTGGTCTGATAAAATTGCAGGTATAACATCACAATGACCCTGATCAATGATTAGATTTGAACAAAGATAATCAATTAAGGTTGATGAATGAGCTGTATTACATGTAGGCTGAGTAAGTTATGACACGCCACTGATCCCAGAAGCTGCCATAACCATGGGAATTAGCAGTAATTGATCTCAATGCATCTGTGTGTAAGTAATAAAGTTCTCTGTCACTAATTGAATTTAATGTTTTTTAACATGTGTTATTATCGAACCGAAAAATAACTGGTAACATGCATATGCAAGTCGAATGACTTAAACAGCCAATCTAGAAGTCCCCAAATGTCTTATGTCAAGTGACGTAACCCCCGCAAAATATTAAACTTATTTAAATAGATTTTTAGTTTTACGGACATTGTCTTAAATATTTTGTATACAGTGTGTCCAAAAAAGTATGCAACATATGGGAAACTTCTTTATTATTGGATTCTCAGAAAATTTTATTCTTCATAAAAGTTGGTGATTGCCCTAAAACAGTAAACGAGTATTTCAAATTTTACGTACTGCTTTTAGTGCGGACGCAAATGTAATTTTTCCGAAATCGCGTCAAGAGTAAAGTACCTTAATTTATAAAGATACAGCAAAATCTTATAAGGAAAAGTTCTTCCAAATTAAAAAAGTAATCTAAATATGAAATTTGAGTTAAGTCCACTAACTTTTAATTTTTCTTTTTTTTCTCGATTTTTTTCTTAAACATTACGCCACTGGAGAATGTTTTGTTCTTTTGTTATTAGTATACTTGTCAAGTAACTTCAAAATTTATATAAGATAGAAATTAGTTACATAGTTGCATAATGCTTCAGTTTTTACAGAGATAAAAGCCAGTTTAGGTATCAGTGTGTTGCAAACACATTTAAACAATTTTGGTCCAAAATAATTGTCCACAATAATTATTACAAAATACAATTGGAATGACTGACTCAATAATAATTAATTTCACATGTCAGAGCAAAGTAAAATTATTGCTATTTATTTGTTTTTATTCCAAATGCATGGCCTACTCTTCAAGACCAAATATTTTATATGGCTTTTTAGGATACTTGAGAATATTTTACTCATCGGGTGCAAAAGATAAATAAATGATTAGTTGTTTTACTTGAAATGAAAAGAGTTGGGTCTATTCATGATTTTGAGTGGAAAAATTTTTGAATCAAAAGTGTTTAAATGTGTTTTTTTTTTTTTATGGCAGTGGCACACACACTAAAGGTAGATCCTATGGCGCTCGACGAGCGGTGTATGTGCGAAGATGTTGATTGACACGGTTCTTGAATATTTGTAGGTTGTAATTAGTGGGAAACAGATGTCCTGGAAGTGAGTTCCACAGTGATGCAGTGCGCCAGACAAAGGAGTTCTGGTAAAGCGATGTTCTAGATGTTTCCAGTTGTACGACGAACTGGTGCGCCCCTGTCGTCTGTCGGGACTGCCTGACAGGAGTTGCCAGGGGCGGGATTATGTGGGCCAAATCCTGGGAACATCTGCCGTGAAAGTATCTGTAAAACAGAGACATCTCGGCCACATGTCTGCGATGTTCCAGACTATCCAGATTCCGGGTCAACTCCGGATCGCCGACGAGACGCACAGCCCTCTTCTGAATGGAATCCAGCAGCTTTAGGGTATGCTTTGGTGCGGCACCCCAGATATGTGAGCAATATTCTAAGCACGGTCTTATTTGCGCTTTGTACAGCAAGAGCAACTGCTGCGGTGTATAGAGTTTCTTGTTGCGAAATAGCGCACCAAGCTTCTGGGAGGCTAATTTTGCGATGTTAGCAACATGGTCATGCCATGACATATTGCTGTTGACCGAGACACCCAGCAGCCCGATTGACGAGGATGAAGGAATGGTCGATCCTGCCATAATGATGTTAGGGCCCGCTGTATTGGCCCTCTTAGTAAACGTTGCTGCTTGGGTCTTCGCTGCATTGAACTGGACCAAATTTCGGTCGCCCCCCGTTTGAACTTTCTCCAGGTCTTGATTAATTGCTGTAATCTGCTCCTGTCTGCGGTGATGAGTCTCAGTCGCTGGTAAGGGTTTTTCTGATCTAAAGTGGGAGACAAGGGTACTGTCATCTGCAAAACTGTAAACAGGATTATTCGTTTCGATCAGCAGGTCATTAATATAGATGAGGAACAGAGTTGGTGAAAGTATTGCGCCCTGAGGCACGCCCGCGTTGATGGTAAATGTGTCCGAGATGTGTCCATCGACTGCAACGTGTAGGGATCGGTTCTTAAGGAAACTGGCCAGCCAGCTGCAGAGAGAGGCGGGCAGTCCCAAGGACGGCAGTTTGTTGAGCAGTCCGTCATGCCAAACTCTGTCGAATGCCTTTGAAATATCCAACGCAATCGCTCGAGACTCTCCGTAGTTTTCAATTGCCCTACTCCATATATGAGTGACATAGGCCAATATATCTCCTGTCGATCTCTCTTTGCGAAAGCCGTATTGATTATCGCTGATTATTCTGTTGCTCTCGAGGTACTTGAGTAGTTGCTGGTTGACTACACGTTCCATGACTTTGGAGATTATTGGAAGCAAGGCAATCGGGCGATAGTTTGAGGGCGTGGTTTTCTTGCCTTTTTTTGGAATAGGTTGCACTCGAGCGACTTTCCAAGAGGATGGGTAAATCCCTTTTCTGGAAGAAAGATAAAAAGCCTGAAAAAAACAGGTGTTAGTTCGTTGGCGCAGTTCTTTAGCACGATGGCAGGTATTCCGTCCGGTCCTGATGCCTTTTGCGTATCTAGTTCTTTAAGGATTTTGCGAATATCACGATGAGAAAACTTGACTTCTGCCATGGTGGTGTTGATGTTCGGTATAGTGGGGAGAGTCTTGCTTTGGGGCACGTCTAAGGTAGAGTGCGATGAAAACATTTTGGCGAGCATGTTTGCTTTTTCTTTGGCTGTAGTCGCCGTGATGCCACGTTCGTCCGTCAAAGGTGGGAGAGACGTTTTTGTAAAGTTGTTACTTACTGCCTTTGCTACCGACCAGAAATTCCTGGAGCCACTGGGGTATTGCAAAAGTTTATTCCTGATCCTTTGATTGTGTTTGTCCTTAGTTTCGTCGATCACAAGCTTGCACTCGTTTCTCGCTTCGATAAAATAATTGCGATTTTCAGCGGTCTGATTTTGCTGCCAGTACTTATAGGCTTGCTGTTCCCTTCCTACAGCTCTTTCGCATCTTTTGTCGAACCAGGGCTTTCCTTTTGATGGTAACTTGATGGAATTTGGGATGTATGCTTCCATTCCTGAGGAGATTACTTGCATGATCTCTTCGCAGCAGTCTGACGGGTCGTCAGTGGCAAAGCAGACGTCGAGCCAAGGAAAATCTAGGTAAAACTGCCTCAGATCGTCCCAGTTTGCAGAATTGTAATGCCAGATTTTGCGAGGCAATGGTGGATCCTTCTGTATGAGTGACAATTCACAAACCGTTGTAATAAGTTTGTGGTCAGAGGTACCTAATGGCGGACCAACTGTAACCTTGTACTGGTCAGGATTGGTGGTCAGAAAAAGATCCAGGAGGGCGGCGAATTCGCCCCTCTCTGAGATTCGAGTTGGTTCGTCTACAAGTTGAGTAAGCCCGCAGCTGATGGCAAATGCTTCAGCCTCTCTACCTTCGTTGTCGGTCTTGTTGTGATGTTTGAGCCAGTTGGTGTTGTGGGCATTGAAGTCTCCCAGAACGATTATTTCTGAACTGGGGTGATCGACCTGTATTGAGTCAAAGGTGGTAGCTAGTGTTGAGAAAAAGTTTTGGTAGGCTCTATCGCTCGGAGGGCGATAGAGACAACATATAAACTTGGTTAATCCCTTGGCGGTGAACTTGAGCCACATGACGTCAAGGTTGTTCGGTTCGAGTGTTTCCTCGCGATGACATGAAAGGTCGCTTCGGACAAAAAGGCATATTCCGAACTTATATCTAAATCGGGTATGTAAGTCGTAACCAGGATAGAGGTAGTTCACTGTTGTTGTTGTAGAACATACTTGTGTTTCTGTAAGGGCTAATATGTGTGGTCTATTTGCTTGTAGATGTTGGTGTACCGAATTTATGTTTGTATTTAGGCCTCTTATGTTGCAGAAATCTATTCTAAATTGGTTCGGTATCTTTGCTGTCTGTAAAATGCGGAATGAAGGGCTCCCAGGGCCACCCAGCGCCCGGAGATCCGAATGGCCGGGGAGTTTACCTCCGGAATATTTTGATCCTGGAAGCACCATCATGTCCATATACTCCTACTGTGAAACCCGGGATCACCAGCGCGGGAGCGGAACGTGATTTGGGAAAACCACTTAGCGCTCCTCAATTCTGGTGGGGTGGTCTTTCACCGGACGATGCGAGTAGGCTTATGCATCTACCACCTAGAGTAATTTGCAACACACTGATACCTAAACTGGCTTTTATCTCTGTAAAAACTGAAGCATTATGCAACTATGTAACTAATTTCTATCTTATATAAATTTTGAAGTTACTTGACAAGTATACTAATAACAAAAGAACAAAACATTCTCCAGTGGCGTAATGTTTAAGAAAAAAATCGAGAAAAAAAAGAAAAATTAAAAGTTAGTGGACTTAACTCAAATTTCATATTTAGATTACTTTTTTAATTTGGAAGAACTTTTCCTTATAAGATTTTGCTGTATCTTTATAAATTAAGGTACTTTACTCTGGACGCGATTTCGGAAAAATGACATTTGCGCTCGTACTAAAAGCAGTATGGAAAATTTGAAATACTCATTTACTGTTTTAGGGCAAGCACCAACTTTTATCAAGAATAAAATTTTCTGAGAAACCAATAATAAAAAAGTTTCCCATATGTTGCATACTTTTTTGGACACACTGTACATATATGTTCTATTATTGTTGTAAACATACATAAAAAAACGGCACGTGCTTAAGAATTTTAACAATGAAAGATTCATATTTTTTGTGTTCTATATTTTGAAACTATTTGATTAAAGTAAAATTTCACCTCGAAATCTCCCATAAACTCGGCAGAAATTGCTGCTTTTGGAGTGAAAAATGTCCCAATTCTCGGACCGCGACACATTTTCCCATCTTCAGATCGTTTTAAATGAGTTTTCAGACAAAATTCTACTTTCTTACCACAAAAACTATATGCATCGATATGCTAAAAGTAAAATTTTACTTCGCAATCTGCCCTGAAATCCACCAAAAACTGTCTCAATCACCAAAAAATAAAAAATATCCACATTTTCCGGATTCAAACCGTTTTCAATGAAATTTCAGGCAATTTAGTTTATAAATCTCCATAGGTATTTTTTAACCTAAATGTCATGTAAAAATATTGGAAGACGTTTCCTTTAAATTTTCCATAATGCATCAAAAGCAAAGTATTCTATTCCTGGTATTTCCCGATCTCGTATACAGAAAATTGTTATAGAACATTTTTTATAGCAGAGATCACGAAGTTTCCGAATCTGAGATTGGTTTTTTGAAAATAGCTAGCTGATTGTTCAAATTGGAAATCAAAAAATTACCAATTTGGCATTTTCAATTAGATTGATGGGATTTTTAATGTATTACGGTTTTCCAGTAATAACATATTAAGTGCAGACGTGTCGTGCGCGTGCCAACTCTCGAAATAACCGAAAAGTTTAAATTCAACTAGGTCACCTTGTACAAAACACCTTTATTTTGCTGACATAGAAATCGATATTTTTTACATTTTTCCTCAAAAGTCTATTTTCCCGACATTTTCGAAAAAAATCTCTCGTCACAGTTTTTTCGATTCTCGCGTGAGTCATCGGTTTTGGCATGTATAAAAATGCTACCAATTTTACTGATTACTGACACCAGATATTACTTAACAGATTTTTCACACTGTAAATACATAATAAAATTTCTTTAATCAATATTTTGTTTTACTCCTTTTAAGAAACATGTGCATTTCAATTCAGCCGAAAGGCGTATCCTACAAGGTTACGACATCCCCACTGTCGTAACCTTCGTTTTTCAGAATAGTAATCTTTTTCCTAAAAAACGTTATTTATGAGTATTAGTAATAATAAACAGTCGTAAGGCACAAAGCTTAATGAAAAATATCAATTTTCCGGTTCGATGTTTGCAATTATAGTTATTATAGTTTTTCTCCTGTAAAATTAACTTTTGTGGATAACGCCCCTTGGCCTTTGAGGTGTCAAATTAATACGTGTCTAATAAGTTGCGAAAAACTTATTTTTTACCTTTTACAGTCATGGAAATAACCTCGCTGGAAACGGTCTTTCCGCCTTTCACGCTGTTTCGCATCCGAAGTTCGACCTCTCTTCTGAGATCCGCCAAGTCACTTTCTTTGGTCAAGTCGAATTCGCGCGTGGAGTCCCGAAACTGAGCTATATGGTACGGGCCTTCAGACAGAGTTACCTTCACAGGAGCTCTAAAATATTAAAATATAATTCTAAAGCTAATCCAGATAACGCAGTAGTAAAGCGAAATTATAAAAGTTATGTAAAAATACTTGCTAGAGTTATTAAATATGCTAAATACAATTTTGAGCAAAAAGAGTGACAAATGTGGTAGAAACACTAAAAAATTATGGAAGTACATAAATAATAAGCTAAATAGAAACAAAAATTGCAAACATATAAAGATGGACAAAATAATGAACCATGACACAATTGTAACTAACCCAAAAGATATTGCTGATTATCTGAAATAGTGCCAGTATTCAAGTCTGAGAGACAATGAACATCCAACCAATTACAGACCAATTTCTTTAATATCAAACATTGCAAAAATACTTTTGGATTTAGAAAGAATATTGGTACCAAAGATGCAATTTATAATATAACTAGTAACATAACGAATGGACTAAATAATAAAAGTATTAGGAACATTTTTAGACTTGGCTAAGGTTTTCGATACAGTCAATCATAGAATATTGTTAACAAAATTAGAAAGATATGGTATTAGAGGTACTTCCAAAGAATTATTTGAAAGTTACTTAAAGAATAGGTTTCAGAAAGTAAAAGTGCATGAAGTTTATAGTGATTTAATAAAAGTGAACACTGGTGTGCCTCAAGGAACTATACTCGACCCAGTCTTGTTCATAACCTATATAAATGATTTACTAGATCAGTTACCAGACAACAACATATCTTCTTATGCCGACGATACAGTTATAATATGCACAGACTCGTCATGGGAAAAAGTAAGAGATAAAACGAATAAATATCTAAATACATATTATAAATACATGGCTTGGCCTAAATGAATTATCGTTAAATGTTAAAAAAAACGGTATTTAATACGTTTGGTTCTTACATAGATAGCGTCCCAAGCATTATAAACATTCACATTGATAATCAGCCAATACAGAGAGTTGAAAATTGTAAATATTTGGGTTTATTAATAGATAGTAGATTAAAGTGGAAGGCACATATTGAAAATGTAATTAAAAAATCAAAATACTTAATTTATCTATTTTATAAGGTGTCACACTTCATGAATGCATTTTCGCTGATGACAGTGTATTACGCATTTTTCCATAGCATTGCAACGTATGGTGTAGTTGCATGGGGGCGGAGCATATGATAATACCTTATCGGGTTTACAAAGAGTACAAAATATACTAATAAAAATTTGTAATTTGTAAAAAAGATACTAACATAACTACCTCTATCTATTAGACAAAGATTCCTATTAGAATCAATTCTCCATAATTACACTGAACTATCAACAAATTTTAAAGAATCTAGCAAACCACAAGAATAAAAATAACTCTACCAAGTATTAAAAAGATAAATTTGAAAGGAATGAGAAAAGATAAATACTATATTAAGAGAAAATTAAAAACGTGGATAAGTAACAATACACAAAAATTAATAAGCTTGCAACTAATAGTAACGAATGATTTAATAAATAAAATGATCTCAGCTACGCCTTGCCTATAATACTATTTTTTGTTATTCTAATATAGTGTAACTATTAAGTTTCTTTGATAAAGTATTTAGTTTGGAGCAAATAAAACCAAGTCTTTTAGCAATCCAGCTTTGTTAATTTCACAATTAAAAACACCAGCCTAAATTTATTTATACATTAAGGGGTAGAGAATCAGACTGATTGTGACATGTTACAAAAAGATCTAGATGCGCTTGTAATTTATTGTAAGGGGAGCCTGATCCAGTTTAATGTTGATAAATGTAAGAGCCTTAGATTTTATCGTGCAAAAAACCCAATCATGAATGTTTATAAAATCAGTGACAGTAATATCAAGAGAGCACAAGAAGTGCTTGATTTGGGAGTAGTTTTCTCACGGAATCTGACTTTCAGTTGTCATATAGACAAATTGTATGCGGATTGTATGAGAAAGCTCGGATTTGTGCTACGAGCCTGTAAAGATTTTAGGAATCTCAACGTAATTATCACATTATTTAACACATTGGTCAGAAGCAAGCCTCCGTTATCTGGAACCCCAAAACAAACTGTCACATCGAACACCTATAGAAAATTCAAAAAAAGTTCTTAAGATTCTTGTACTATAAAAAACATGGAATTTATCCCAGTTACCCAGTTCTTATATCATATGCTGCACAACTTGAGGAATTTAATATTGATAGGTTAACGAAACGAAGAATATGTTTGGATTTGGTATTTGTTTATAACATCGTACATAATAAACTAGATACAACAGAACTAGTCCAATATATGAATTATGAAGTACCCGATCTTAGATTGAGACGTAGAAATGTTATATTTAAAATAACTAATACATTGTGTCCACTAAATAGATGTCTCAAACATATAAATGATCTTGTTGACACTAATGTTGATTTAGATTTGTACTCCTGCACAATGAATCAGCTGGTTCAGCGTTTCTTATCGACGTATTGACAGTCTGGTAGTAATATATTTTAGTATTGTCGTTCCAAACATGTTAAAGTATTGTTGTTGTTAATTAAGTAACTGTAGCCTTTTACTGTACATTTTGTAAGTGGGTTTTTATCTGTAACTTGTGCAGTCTAAATAAAGTTCTTTATTATTATTATTATTATTATTATTATTATTATTATTATTATAAATAGATTACAATCCATTTAAGCACCCCTAACTTTAAATAAAGTAAAGATGGCGGAAAATGAAACGTCAGGTGAAACTGATAAGCGCGGAAAAGTTGAAAAATTTACGTGTTTTCATTGCAAGAAAAAAGTCGAAAGATTAATGAAGTGTGCAGAGTGCAAAGAGGTTTTTCACCCATCATGTTGCAACACGTTTTTTTATGATTGAACCCAATAATTTTTTTTTCCAATTAATTTAAAAAAATGAACCTAGCCCCGGAGAGACGTATTGCAAAGCCCGGCCCCTGTCGTGGGGTCGTTTGAGCGCCACCCGCTCTAGCCAGCTAAACGGAAAAAGCTCGGCTGGTGTTGTACCGAGTGGCTAGATTCGCTCATAAAATTAACCGGTTCCTAATTTCGAACTATCAATAAAAATGAGAATAATTATGGCACTATAATCCACCAACTTAAACTATCAAGAAAACACAATCTAAAAATTTAATGGACACTATATTTGCTACTAAATCCTTTTTTTTTGCAAACACAGCAACAATCTATCTGGAGAAAATGGTTATATTAAAAATGTGGTTGAGTAGACAAAAGAATGTTAAATGACTTAAAGTAATTAATAAAATAAACAGAGTACAAAATGAAGATTGTACGTACAGAGACCAATTCAGTTGGAAAACCTCGGTTATATATGCCTTATCACTAAATGCACTAAACACTACTTATCAAAGTGATCACTTGACGCAGACTAAGCTTCTTACCACTAGGTATGCGTGCGCTAATAGCTGCACTGATGGTGATAATATGCCGCAATGAGCGGACACAATGATTAGATCAACAAAACTTGAGAAGTTAATAAAAGCACCAGATCAGATTAAAACTATGGTTAGTTTGATTCATATGATAAAAAGATAACATTCAGAGCGGTTATATCTGCCGACTAATTAATGAAAAGAATGAAGTTATCCAGCCAGCGCTTGACGTTTAAAATGAGAAAACAACACAAAGCAATTAGAGTAACTGGTCCGATAAACCAGTGCATAAATGTAAATTAAATTAATTAAAATCAATGAGCTACCTCAATTCAATGTTTAATTTATATCAATAAAAGCAAACGAAGAGTAAACATAAGAAACAATGAAACACAAAACGTATACCCAAATCCCGTGGTCGAACTCTGTCGATGGCCCCTAGTGCGGGAACCACTAGTTAAGGCCCTTCGTCAGCCTTCCAGGGAAAAAAAGTTGTGGACCTGCTTCCGGTCTTTCAGAGAAAAAGTTGCAGTCCTTTAATTAACCTTCTGGCCCAGCAGAAGAAATTGGTTCATCAAGTAAACTTCTATCCCAGCAGAAGAACCCTCGGACTCGGACTTGAGGGTGTATTAGAGGAGATTCGACGGTCTCGGTCTTACGGGACGAACGTAGAAGCCGCTACTACAGTTTGTAGAGCCCGAAAAATCGGTCGTGTTAAAACACAAACAGAAACAACACGATAAATCCCTTATCAAAAGGGTTGTATTATATCACAATACTCAAAACGTGCAGTTTCTCGCTATATTGGCAAACGTTCCCCAGGCGAGCAAACTAGAAAAGCCTTCTCCAACGTTCCGTCTTCCGTCAATTTGCCTTCGAAATTAAATACACTAGTAGTAATGGGCTGAAAACTTGACGAGTGATTCGATACAAGGAATAATTCTAAGAAAATAAACGCCTTAATTCTCGCTTATTATGATGATAAATGACGGCGGAAGCCACGAATAGTGAGCTAAAATTACATTCTTCCAGAAAGGCTAGGAAATGCTCTAACAGGAATAATAAACCTTCAAAAATCTAAATCGAGAATGAAAAAGGCGTGATACATAGCCCATCTCTATTATTCCGTGACGAAGTTCACAAAAACTACTACCAAAATACGGATCAACAAGTCAAACGCAGCGTTTTTTCTAGGCTAACAGAATTCTTTAGAAATATAAATCGACTAGCTGGCTGTTTACGATAATATAATGCAAATCAAGCCAAGTTATTTTAATAATAAGATACATACATCGCTTATCAACTAAAATAAATAGTCACAACGGATTAAGAATACAAATATAGCTAACCTATACTTAAAATATAGTTAATTTTACATTGAGAAAAGAGGCAATTTCAAGCGAATTATTAAATTCAGAGTTAATAAACCGATGAGTGCAAAATACAGCATCATTTTTTCCCTAAATGCGGCATATAAATGAAATTTTAAAATTAGCAAAATCGAACTGTTACAATGTCTTAACCAGGCAGCCCGGCAAGCAAAATGCATTTTGTGTACATGAAGTAGAACGGCGTCTAACAACAACAACGCCGGCCATGCCGGTTTCGTCGAAAGAAAAAGGACCTAGAAATCGCCCTTCTGCGCAGGCTGATTGAAGAAACTGAAAAATAAGATACTTCTTGATAATGTATCTCTTCTGAAAGAAAAAGTCAACTTCCTTGAGGAAAAGCTGAGAAAATCTGAAAAAATGTATGGAATGCAAAAACCCCATTCCAAGCATTCCAATGAAAAGGATTGTGTTCGGCGTGATCAAACCACAGAGCAGGCGCCAGTAGGTTCTACGAAGATGCCGCCAGATGGGGCTCGACCAAAACATCATCGTCACATGTTGCCAGTCGTAAATGTTGAAAATCCGGAAGGCCGAAAAAATCCACAACTGCCTATAATAAACTTCGATAGTAATGGGGAACAAACGATATCGTAAACTCGGTATTATCGACGGCAAAACAGATGAACATAACCTCACATCTGTCAATCTCCGAATGCGTGTGCGCTGCAGGTGTTGTCGATGTCAACAAAGACGATGTTAATGAAACCATTACTGATGAGGGATGGGTCAAATTAAAACCCCGAAGATTGAGACAGACAGAAAGCAGGAATAATCGCCCGATGCCTATTAGAGGCTCGAACAAAAACACCTCAAATCTTAGGATTGTTGAATCTCAACACAAAGGACGAAGATATCATTGCCTTTTTGAAGAATGAGGGACTTGATCAGGGAAGTTGCTGCTTCAAAATGAAAACAAAAAAAGATACAGTCAAGGGATCATTTAAGCTGGGAGTACCATTTGAAAGGAAGGCAAGCATAATGGATAGCGGTCTAGGGCCAACCGGAACGCTGATAAACCATTTTCAGAACCTCCAGAGCCCCCCTACTCACCTGAAATTGTGAACTCTCCAAAGAAGAATGGGCAAATAAGACTCTTTCACATTAATACGTGTTCAGTTAGGAATAAGGTTAACGAATTGGATGCTTATTTGGTTGACAAGAATGTTAATGTTTTATGTCTCACAGAGCGCATCATTCCAGATACTGGACTTTGAACCAGTGTCGTCCTTTTGCAGGACATTAAGTAGGGGTGGTGGATCTGCCATTTTGTTGAAGTGTAACACCAACTACGAGATAATTCCACAAATTGGATCTTTAAGTATAGAGAATTCACTAGAGATCTGTGGCGTCCACTTGATTGATTTTAGAGTGTATGTAATTTGTTTATATAGCCCACCCACAAAGCTATCTTAGCACCTTTCTGGAAGTGATGGAGGGGGCATTGAGCTTGATCAGCCAGAATAACAAAGTAATAATCGCTGGGGATTTCAACGTGCATTTGACACTGTGCGTTGGCTTGACATGCTTTGTTCAGCTGGTCCATGGGCCCACTAGGCAGAGTGCTTGTCTGGACAACGCCTTCTTGAATTTCATTGAAAATCACATTGCTACTTGCATTCATGATACGAGGTTCTCAGATCATATGGGGCAGCTGGTTGAGCTGGCGGTGCCTTCTCATGGAAAACGAGTGGAGATGGAAAGACTAGTTTGTAGACATGTGACTCAAATGGGTAAGCACAATTTTTTTGCTTCTGTCGGGGCTTTATGTTGGAGGTTTCTGGACTGCGGGAGTCTTCCTGCTGATAGAAAATTTGGGATGTTTCTTAATTGTATAACTGATGCTTTTAATGACTGATTCCCTGTCCAAACCCACTGTCAGCGGAGCGACCAAGCCACATCAACGAAATGGTTCGATAAACATCTGAAATCGCGGCGCGTCGCTATAAAATTTCTGTCAGAACTAAACCGACAACACCCTTCCAACAATCTAAAAAATCTCTTAGCATCACATAGAAATATTTACAAATATGAAATTAGAACTGCCAAACGAAAGGCAATCGATAATTTAATAAAAAACTCTTCCAATCCAATTAAGGCAATGTGGAGTGTCCTTAACGAGTATAGAGGAGCCTCTAAAAAATCTGTGCAAGCCGACATTACACCAAATCAATTTAATACTTACTTTTTGAATATAGCAAAAGATCAGCAAACACAGATTACTACAAACACTGACCCTCTTGCAAATTTACCAAACTATCAAAACAATCTGTTTTCCTTTGATCAAGCTAGTTTTATTGAAATTAGGGACAATATAAATCAACTAAAAAATAAAAAAAGTAAGGACCCCTATGGGTTTATAGTAGAAGTGATAAAATCCATAAAGAATATAATAATATCGCCCTTAACCAAACTTATAAATCTCTGCATTGCCGAGAACGTTTTCCCGCTTGTTTTGAAGACTGCTGTGGTAGTTCCAGTTTTCAAGAAGGATGACACTGGTGACATATCAAATTACAGGCCCATCTCCTTGCTACCTGTCTTCTCAAAAATATTCAAGAAATGCCTTGCTTCTAGGATTGCCAGTTTCTTTGAGTCAAATCGGCTCTTCTACGCTCAGCAGTTTGGTTTTTGTAAGGATCACAGCACCTCACTGGGCATACTGGACCTGGTCTCGGAAATACATGAAGCATTTGAGGGCTCCGGTTTCCTGTCGGCCCGTTTCTGTGACCTAAGTAAGGCATTCGACTATGTCGATCACGGGATTCTTCTGGGCAAGCTGAGAAAGTATAACTTTAATGACTCTAGTATTGGTATGATAACCAGCTATCTGTCGCAGAGATACCAAGTGGTACGCATGGCTGGGGTGTCGTCAGATAAGGGAGAGATCGATGTCGGGGTGCCACAGGGTTCTGTTCTGGGGCCCTTACTGTTCCTAATCTACATCAATGATCTACCCCAGGCTGACCCACAGGCTGACTTTACTCTTTTCGCTGATGACACCACAATCTGCTGCCATAAAAAGGAATTGTCGGAAGCTCTGGAGAGCTCGGGTCAGGCACTGTCGAGGTCCGAAAAATGGTTCGCATCAAATCAACTCTTTCTCAACACATCAAAAACACAGTCCGTGGTTTTCGCGTCCCGGGAGCTCCCTTACCAGGAGCGGGCCCAGACTAGTGTTAAATTTCTAGGAGTACATCTTGACACAAAACTGCGCTGGGACGTACACACAGAAGCGTGTATGAGAAAGCTAGGATCAAACATCTTCCTGCTCCGGGGCTTGTCAAACTGTGTTTCCTCTGAGATATTGAGGCAGGCTTATTTTTCGTTGTGCCATGCACATCTCATATGCTGTTATAGCTTGGGGGCATAGCACTGGTGCCAAAGATGTCTTTCGCCTGCAGCGAAGAGTTGTTAGGATAGTTGCAGGTCTATCATATAGGGAAGATTGCAGAAATGCATTCATCAGTCTTAATATAATAACACTCCCCTCCCTGTTTATATACGAGAATCTTGTGTATGTGAGGCGCAACATGGGCTTGTTTAGGGCTCATGAGGAGCAGCATCCCTACAATAGCAGACACAGACGTGATCTTATACCAAGCTATCATCGGCTGGAGAGGTGCAGGGACGGACCAGGGTATCTTGCAATACATTTTTTTAATAAAATACCAGCTCACATGAAGATACTGCCACTCATCTAGTGTTACCTTTTGATTCTAGTATAGGTTTTAATATTGTCTGACTAGTTTTATTGCATAGTATTTTATCGAGCTATCTGTAGTGTTATTTTGTTATTTTTTATTGAAAGTCTTATTGCTTAGTGTTTTGGTATTGTTTAGTGTACAGTATTCTGTTATTGCAGTATTATATTTTAGTGTTATGATTTTATTAGAATGTGAGACTTGGAACTTTTTTCTGACATGTGTAAATACCATTGTGTATGTTGACACGTAATATATTGATTGATTGATTGAAATAGCTCTAAAATGGATACAAAAGGTTCTGCATCATAACTAACACGATCGAGGGCTGAACAATGGTTTGCAGCAAATGAACTGCATCTTAATGCTGGAAAAACACAGAGCATGCTTTTCTCTACAACGCCCATTCCAACTGAGGCAAATACAGAGGGTTTAAGGTTTCTGGGAGTGCATTTTGATCCTGGACTCCTTTGGAGGGCTCACACAGACTCCCTGGTCAAGAGGCTTGGGTTTGCCACTTTTCTTGTGAGAAGGCTTTTCTCTCTTCCATTCACAGATCAGCTATGCCATCCTGGTTTGTGGTCAGAGTACTGGTACCCAAGATGTGTTTCGGGTTCAGAGGAGAGTGGTAAGAGTGATGAATGGCTTGTCTTACAGGGAAGACTGCAGACAGGCTTTCGTAGATCTTCAAATATTAACTTTACCTTCTCTCTATATTTTTGAAAGCCTTACTTTCATTCCACCTACACCTCCGACACAATGAGATTCACCAATATAAAACCAGAAATGGCCAGGATCTTGTTCCCTCATATAGGAGACTACAGAGAAACCGAAAATGTTTTTTTTAATGTTTGGATTTAATACCTTTTTAAAAATGTGCGTGCATTAGTATTAGAACATTATATTATTGATTTTTTCTATTGACATGTGTAAGTATGCTAACCATATATTAACATGAATAAACAATTTGAATTTCAATTTGAACACAAGATATAAAATAAAAATATCAACAAACAAAAAATAAGGCTTGGGTTAGTTTGGGTTGCCAAAAACATCTGACTTAATCGTAAACTTATAAGTGCGCAGAGGAGACCATTGAAAATAATCAATGTTATTACGGTGAGGGCTAAATACCCTAACGATTCTAGAAGGTAGCAAATTATGACCAAAATTTGTATTTCTAAAAAGGTAATCAAGATCAATAAATCAAAGGGTTCTGTTATTAGTATTAAATTATATTTTGCTGTAAATCTATTGAGCAAATGCCAGCCCTTTCAGCATTCTAAAAAACATAGTTAAGTCAGAAAAAATTATTTCGTTGCTGAGGGCAGGAACCTTAAAAATGTATGCTGAACAGTTCGAACCCTGTCAATAGGCTCTTGTGCAATGAGAGATTGGAAGGAAAAAATGACCTTTATCGGCAGAAATCGCGTTATTTGCTGTGACGGTGTCGCCAATGAGAGTGAGGTTGGGGTTAGCAGAGAGGACCAAAACAACACAACAGAGGTTATTGTTTATCTGAAAAGGTTAGTGGAGGAACTGACTGACAAAAATAGAATCCTGCAGGAAAATTCGGACTTGTGGAAGCAAAAATTTACGGATGCTACAAAAAAAACAATTTCTGGGCAGGGAAAAGGTAAACAAAGACCCTCGTCCCCTTCTCCGCAATTGATTGCAGCCACGTTGCCGTGTGAAGCGGATGCCATTAGCGACGATGCCATTGTCGTTGATGTTTATGAGCCAACAGCAACGAATGCTCTGGTAGCAGGGGCCAGCTCTAGATCTAACAAAGAAGCAGAGGTAAACATCACGATAACCCAACACGAACCCGAAAATATTGATAAGCACAAAATAAACAACAATGATGGTACGGAAATAGAACTTCGATCCCCAGCGGGTACCTATGGCCTACAAAGCCAAAAAGCAATGAAAACACCTAAAGTGGCCATTCCCTACAACAATCTCGGAAACGAGAGGGAAATAATAATCAAGAAAATCCAGGATGAAGCCCAAGACTTTGACTGGCAGATAGTAAAACGAAAACCGAAATTTAAGCGTCCCGAGCCAACTAAGGGAATCAAAGAAAATGTCCCGCGTCTAACTGTTGCAACCCCCAAGACACATGCATGGTTTTTTTTTATCTGGTTTTGAACCAAATACTGTTCCTGAAAGAATTCTGGAATATTTAACAGATAACGGAGTGCAGGATTGTACATGCTACAGAATGAAGACAAAAAAAGATAAGTGGAAAAGCTCTTTTAAACTAGCTGTTCCCATTACTAAAAAAAGGAGATCATGTCACCAAATCTCTGGCCAAGTGGTATTATCATTAACCATTTTTTGAATCTGCAGAGACGCACAACCCCAGGGAAAGGCGTGACCTACTTGAAATAGACAAGGAGTTCCACATTATCCATCATAATGTCCAATCTATTGGTAATTGTCTCGACCAACTTCAGGTGCTTCTGAGTGAGCATAAGTGTATTGCATTGGCTATTACAGAACATTGGAAGTCAGAGGAACAGTTAAAGTGTTACAACTTGGTGGAATACGAGTTGGCATCATGTTATTGTCGACAAGAGAACTTGCATGGTGGGGCCGCTGTGTACGTACGAAAGGGAACTTTATGGAAAACAAGGACAGATCTAACCCAGTATTCAGAGCATTTCGTTTTTGAGTGTGCGGCTGTAGAACTTTTAATAAATGGCACCAGGGTGGTTGTTTTGTCTGTATATAGGACACCTACCTCTGATGTTGATATTTTTTTGTCAAAAATTGATATAATTTTGAGTAGGCTTGCAGGTGAGGATATTTTGGTATTTATGGCGGGCGATTTTAACATTAATATATTGCGCAGTGATTGTGACTCAGCAACTTTTTTATCTCTCTTAGCTTCTTTTAATGTCTTTTCTGGGATATACGAATATACCAGAATGGCTGGATCAGCAAAGTCATGTATCGACAACATTTTTACCAACTGTAGTTCTTTCACAGCTAGGATCTTGCACACTCATATATCCGACCACACTGGACAGAAGTTGACTTTTAGTCTGCCTGGTGTAGCATCGCAAAATAAACTTAATCGTAGAGTTTTCAGCTCTGAGGGTAAGCAATGGTTCTGTCAGCTTCTCGCGGGGGAGAATTGGCAGATAGTTTTCGATGTTGAGGAGTCTGATGTCAATGGCCAGCGGAGGGCGTTTATGAATTTGTTTCTTTCTTTTTTCAATCATTGTTTCCCAGTAAAAATTATACGTACAAGGGCTAGAGACAAGAACTATTACACTTCTCTGAGGGTGATAGAATGCAAACGGGAGCTGGATGTGCTCTTGGTTTTGAGCAGAGCTGATGGAAGGTATAAACATGCATATAATCAGTGTAAGTCTAGATATAACAATGTACTGCAAGAATCTAAAAAACAATACTATGCTAACAAAATATTGAATAGCGATAATAGATCAAGATGCACTTGGCAGGTTGTTAATGAGATCAATGGGAAGAGCTCATCACAGAAAGAGTTTGGTATTCCAGGTGATCCACATGTTGTCAGTAATGACCTGAATCAGTTTATGGTAGATGCAGCACCAAATTTGGTAAGGAATTTGCCAACACAAAATTTTGAATGTAGCATATTGTATAATCCAAATTCTATGTTCCTTACACCCGTAACCGTTCTGGAGGTGCTGGAAATAATAGACAAGCTAAAAAACAAAAGAAGCTCAGGGTATGACGAGATATCTGTTAATCTTATTAGGGGTTGCACTGAACAGATTGCAATTCCTCTCTGCCACGTCATAAATAATTCTTTCAAGCAGGGCGTTTTCCCTACAAATCTCAAATTGGTTGTGGTCAAGCACTTATACAAAAAGGGAGATCCGACTGTGCCAGAGGCTTATAGACCTATTAGCCTTCTTTCTTCCTTCTCAAAAATATTTGAAAAGGCTATGTGTCTTCGTTTGTTGTTTTTTTTTCGCAATTTTAATTTAATTAGTGAGAGGCAGCATGTTTTTTTGGCAGGGAAGTTTATAAACAGTGCAGTGTTCGACTTTGTGAGTGGGATTGTGGGCCACCTTGAAAGCAAGAATGTAGCCATGGGTGCATTTTTAGATCTCTCAAAGGCCTTTGACAGCTTGGACCATGACATCTTGCTTGATAAACTTGAACGCTATGGAGTTAGAGGCCCTCCACTGAGGTGGATAGAATCGTACTTGAGAGGTCGTATGCAGAGGGTTGTAATCCAGAGGGATGGGCATAACTACTGCTCAGACGACAGGCCAGTGGCTATGGGTGTTCCACAGGGCAGCGTTATCGGGCCATTTCTTTTCATATGCTACATCAATGACTTGAGCAAGAATGTGGCGGACGGGAGTGTGTCGATTGTAAACTTTGCCGATGATACCAACATACTGGCTGGAGCAACGACTGTAGAGAGGGTCCTGGCTGTTGGTAGGCATTGTCTAATGTCTGCACAAAGATGGTTCGATCAAAACAAACTTATACTTAATGCTAACAAATCGAGTTTTGTATTGTTCAGATCGAAACAGTCACCACTTGCCTGTCCGGATAATGCTGTGTT
>MU186795.1:6285-19704 GCA_016904865.1 Pissodes strobi | reverse complement strand
TGATTAAACTATGTTTAAAAATACAAGATTCGTCAATGAATCTGATACTCAAGGCTACTTCAAAAAAAATAATGATTAAATTTAACTTAAGCACACTTTTAAATAAGTGCCAAATAAATGAAAAGTCCCCAAAAAAGTTTATTTAAAAGAAAGGTTCTAAAAAATAAGCTAAATACTAGTCAAAAATTGATAGAAATATGATTACTTCAAAATTACAAATTAATAAATATGCAAACTCTTCCTGAATCAAATTTATGCAATGAGAAAACTGTATGTGCTAAGATCACAATACAATTTGATCGACATTTCACATTATGTCACCGTTCTCCCATTTCATTCGTCAAAGTGAGCATTACGAGCCGCAAGCAAAAATGAATCGAGCAAATTTAGCTACGAGTTTAGCAAGGAGCTAAGTTTACAAAGATGAAAGCTATAAATTTACCGTCGACTGTCGGTAGAGAGAAGAAATAAAAATCCAAGGTGAGTTCTCAAAGAAATTCAATAATATATTTCATGAATTAGAAATAACAAAAGAGACAACTCACCTTAGACTTTCAGAAAATGGGATATCCTATTCTCTCCACTGGCAGTAAACTCAAGGTCTATTGGCTATTGGCTACCCATCCGGTTCTTTCCAAAATTTGGCAAAGCCTTGGTTAATAAATTAACCTTGAAAGTGGTGGATTGGAGCCAGGAATTAGCTAAAAACATAAAAGACCAACAGAAATCGGTAATAACGTTAGGTTAGCAAAAAATTCTCCTTGCCAACTCGAACTACGCAGTTAAATCTTCCTGTAAAAGTTAACGAAATTTACGATAAATATAATAAAATGGGTTGAGTAGAGGGTCCACTAAGATCATTTATCCAACAATACTCTACAAAAAGCCCAAGATGGCCCGGAACAATGATGAATACGATTTCTAAATCTAGATTAGAAATCTATCATAAATGAAAGTATTGTCGTCTAAATCATTGATTGAAAATCCCTCTAGAACCTGAAAATTGTCTTTAAGACACTCCTAAAACAAAAGAAATTAATTTGTTCAGTTAAAAGCGGAATGTGCAAAAAAAAACCAAATCACATTCGACCAAAAATAAAAATGGTTCTCACCTTGACGACGTGAAATTGGAGACAAAAGCAACGTTCGCCGTTCGATTTTAGAACCGGTCCAAATCGCATTCAAAGGAGTAGGAGAGAGACCATCAATTAAAATCACAATACTATTATCGCCCTCTATTCAAAGGCCAGTATAATAAAAATATTTTTATAGAAAACGACGCAAAACCAATACGACTATAATTCTAATGATAGCTCCACCTATGTACAAAAGATCTAACTTCTAGCGAAATCTTACCTAGATACCGAAACCAAATCGCATGAATATTTGCATAAAAATCACTTTGCAATATAAAAATCTTAAAACCTGAAAAACCATGTAACGAATTATTTCGTTACAGGATTAGTGATTCAAGTTGACCCTGCGGCAGCGATGTGGTGTCAGACATTTAATGTCCATGCTTTGTTTCAGTTTAATCATGTTAGGAACAGTGGAGGAGTGTTGCCGGACCTTTAGTCTGGGCGAGATCAGAGTTACGGTAGCACAAGATCCTCTTTTGCCGAATAGTGCAGCACTACCATCCGTCATGTCAATCACAGCGGACCCGTCACTTTCGACACTGACAACTGTAGGAGAAAAAGATAAACAAAAACAAATAAATGCCGCGGCCGCGCCAAGGCCAGAAAAATCGGGAAAACAACTGCAAGATCTCTATTTCCGCCAGGAAACCATTGCCTCTGACACCAGCAAACCAAAAGAAGATAAGATGAGCCGGCTGAAAAAGTTGTTGATTTAAATGGAGATTCAAGTCAGGTTAACCAGTGGGAAGTTCAAAAACAAAGAGGCTTCAAAAAATACTATACTCAGCAAAAAGCAAACAGACCTGCTCCTCTCAAAGGGTGCAATGGAAATTCAGGGCTATTGAAAACTGCCCCAAAAAATGTGCTCCCTATTCCTCTCGGGCTTGGTTTCGGACGTAACGGGATGAGATTATGGCTTTTTTAACTGATAATAAACTGGGCAAGGACAGCAAATGCGAGAAAATCTATACTAAGAAAGATAAGTATCGTGCCTCGTTTAAATTGACAGTACCAAAAACTGATGTAAATATGTACATGAATCCAATACTGTGGCCAACAGGTATTATATTTAGTGAACATCTTGCTAAAATATTGACAAATAATTTTTTGAAAAAAATAAAATAATACTTTTTTGAAAAATAGATTTTTTTCTTTTGAAACTAATGCAGAAAATTACTCCTTCAATATTCATGCTCCATTCTTAGTCAATATGTACTATAGAAATTCATATATCAACTTGCACAAAAATCCATCCACTGCAACAGTAAAAAAATGTTCAATCACCTACCACATAGGAAGATTAATGAGTGCAAAATTAAAAAAAAAACAGGTTAATGAGTTACTTTTGTCTATAGCTTGTGTAACGTTGTAATTGTACCTGAATATTACATCGCAATTTTGTCTTTATATCCGATAAATTGTGGCATCGATTGTCACAACATTACTATTACGAGTGGATTTCAGTACTCCCACCCGTTTGACAGCGAGCGCCTTTTGAAGATGCGCATGAAAATAGGATAATTGCAAAGGAGTGATAATTGAAGGTTCTTCTCATTTGGACTTCCATCCATGAAGGTGCAAAATAGCACTTAAGTTTTCAACAGCTTACCTTTGCATAGGTCTTCCATTTACCGAGGACAAAACACATCCTCAAGTTTGGTAGGATCAATTTCAATTAATAAGTCAGCACAGCTAATATGTTGAGCTTTGTTCTTGATTTATCGTGCTACTACATTTAATTTTTCAAGTGAAAATAAATAAATAAGTATCGTCTTTATTAAATATGCACATATGTAACATAATTACATAATATGCAACGAATAAAAATGGCGAAGTTTAGCCTGAGGCTATTCTTACACAACCATTTCCATCCTCAGCATGAGCCTTATAATATAATTTTAGTTAAATAAGTAAACAAAAGGAAAACAATTAACAACACAACAAAATACAATAGGTCATCATTTGTAACCCCCTAATCATTCTGCAATTGTAGCAGTTAAGTTTTATATTTTGATCGTAAAACTGTTACAGTAGGTCTTTAGGTCTGGATCCAAGAGTTATACAAAAGCTACGTTGAAACATTGCTGATTGATGTTGGGGCATAGCAAGTAGACTTCGATTTCGCAGCTCATGGTCGTGAATTGCTGTGCGGAAAATGAGCTTTTCCCTTAAGTATATTGGCGAGTTAGTGTCCAGTATTCTAGTCAAAAACATTGCAAAATGAAATTTAACTGTGTTGCAGTCACATCGGATGGACTTGCAATTTTTGGTATAGGAAAAATTATAGATTTTTTCCAACTATCTGGAAAGTGTCCAACTTCTAAACAACAATTCAATATATGAGTCAGATGATTCAAGATAGTCGGAAGGCTGAGCTTTATCATAAAGAGTGTTATGCTATCGCATCCAGCCGCATTTGAATTGATTCTATAAACCTTTTCGTGCACCACCTTCGGTTCGACCGCGTTCAAATAAAATTGTAAACCGGCTTTAAATGTATTACTATTATAAAAATCTATGATTAGTTTTCTGAAAAATACTCATAAAGCAGTTGTTTATTCTGTTAGGATTCATTAAATCAGAAAGTAAGTTAGGTCTTGACTAAAGACTAAACATAGTAATCTGGCGAGAAGCACCTACTGGAAATATTACTTCCAGAGATACTGAGTTTTAATTTTCTGAACTTATTTAGTGATGTATAATCTATGTATTTTAGTAAGTAAATCCCTTTTAGTTTAGCATTTTGAAGACATATTTTAGAAGTCCAGCTGCCAAGGGAATAAGCTAAGCGTAGTTAAGTGTATATTTATTCCCAAATTTTAACATATAAATTTTTACATATTTAAGCAATTGTAACTGGGTATTATTAAAATGTTCTTTTAAAGATAATTCCTCTCTAATTGGCATCGAGGTATTTTATTGAGATTTTTATATAGTAATTAGTAATGTTAATTTATTGATCAGAAACTTGCTAAAGTACCATAACTAGTGCTACTTTTTAATTTGAAGTTTAATCGCAGTGAGTACCAGGCCCAAAATTGTTTAGTTGATACTTAATTGTTGTAGTTTCTAGTGTTAAAGTGTCAAGATGAAACTTAATTAACATAGCAATTAATAAATTGTAATTTGGACATTAATTACCACTTGTGGCGTATATAGGTCAGCTTAAGTGATGTTCTATAGATCTTTTTAGCATAATATTAACCATCAGAAAATCCTCAAAATTTTAAGAAAGTAGTTTGGTCTACCCAAGTAGTATATTTTTAATAAACTGGTTGTTTATTGTCCTGGTGTTTATTTTGGCAACTGTATTTAGGCTATAATTCAATTTCATTCTATTTTTTTTACTCTTCACAGGGAATTTTTTCTAAATTTTATTATCCGAATTTCAGACAGATCGAATTTCTAATAAATTTCATACACTAACCCGTGCCTTTAAAAAGACTAAAAACCACAAACGGCTGAGTGAACTAGGCATATGGACCAGCTGAAATCGCAATTGGCGAATAAGGCTGGTTACACTTGTTACTCTAGGGAGTATTTCTCATATTTATTTTGCCTAGTTTTTATTTTTTTTAAGTTGATCAGTCTTTTGACTTTTCGAAGAACTATGTTATAAGTATAAGTTTTGTTATCTAGATTTGTATCTTTGAACAATAAAGCATATTTTGATTTGATTCGATAAGATGAAAATCTTGAGTGTACGATGTTCTTAAAATACCATTATCATTCTAAACCTAAACTCTAAAAATGAGAAAATTGCCACTAAAAACTGAAAAGAAACACAAAATCACATCCACAATATGGTTCTCGTTTAATTCGATGGTATGGTTCACAAACCAGTACCACACATGTGGTATGGTTCCGTGGTTAATGAATTAAAAATTAATGATCTCATTGATAGGGATGGCAACGATGTATCGATGTTTTTAAAAAATCGATACATCGGATAAGAAACATCGATGTTTGCAATCGATGTTCGATATGAACCAATGTACGAATGTCGATTTTATGTACGTGCCGTTGAAAAGATCTGCAAAAAGTAATGAGTCACGACCACAAAATATCCCCCTTGATATTTTGTGGTCACGTCTCGTTTCGGAGGCATCCAGCAACGATGCTTCTCAATGGCGTCAGGCGTCACATACCGTGTTTTCATGTACTGTGGTCACGAGTCACCTATCACCTAATTAGGGATGGCAACGATGTATCGATGTTTTTAAAAAATCGATACATCGAAAAGGAAACATCGATGTTTTCCATCGATGTTCGATACGAACCAATGCATCGATGCATCGGGCCAATGTACGAATATCGATGTTATGTACATGATGTTGAAAAGCTCTGCTAACGACTCACTACACGACTCGTTTCGGAGGCAGACCCGCCCAAGTGCAATATCAATATCATACCGTGTTTTCTTGTACTGTGGAGATTCCCTATTAAGAAAATTTCAAAATTAGAAAATCGCTTCGGCACGCGAGAGCGCGTGAATTTGTTAGCATATGGTACATTTTTTGATCCTAGATTCAAAAATGTACATTTTAATAACCCCATTGCGTCCTCAAATGTCTTAAAAACTAAATAGCCTCGTCCTTAACGAAATAAATTCCAAAGAAGGAAGGTCAAACAATTATTCGCCCGAGTCTAGTGACAACGACAATTCACATTTACAGGATAAAGAAATTGATATATGGAGTTTTCATAAATCGTTAACTCAGCAACAAAATGTTAAATTAAAACATGTAACAAATAGTGATGATACAATTAATGTAGAAATACGAATGTACCTTTCGGCACCGCTTTCAAATCTAAAACAAAATACGATATAGGAATGGGAACACTTAAAAACCACATATCCAAATCTCTATCAGGTGGCCAGAAAATATCTTGGGGTTGTCTGTACTTCCGTTCCCTCAGAAAGACTGTTTTCGCGTGCCGTAGATACTGTAACGCAGGAATGAAATCGTCTGTCTGGAAAACTTTTGCCTTAATTACATTTTTTAAATAGTGTTCCAGACGAATTCTGGTGATATTGTAATCAATATACCTTGTATTTCCAGCTCATAAATATTCATATATTTTTTTATTTTAATTTGCTTTTGGGAATGTTTATGTTTTATTTGATAGTTTATTATAACGTTAATGTTTGTCATTTACATTTTTAAATAAAACATTTTTAGCTATTCTCTTGACTTGTTTAGTTCTTTCCAAAGCAGCAACGTGTAATTTTTGTACCTATACTGGTCAGCGGTCACACATAACACATTTCCTTCCAGGTATTAAAAAAATATTAAATATTTTAATTACAGTATAAAAAACATCGATATTTCACAACATCGATGTTTTTTTATCGATACATCGAAGACATCGATGTTGTCTTTCCGATGTATCGATGTAGCGATACATCGGTTTCTTGGTTCGATGTTGCCATCCCTACACCTAATGCCAATAACGTTATTGACCTAACGCCACCTAGTGGCCCCGGTAAAACTGAAAATTTGTAAAAGCCGCAACGTGACCGCGCCAGACCAGAGACCAACCGACACAGCCATACATCGTAAATAACATTCAATATAGCCTGATTCCGGTTCCGGTGAATCCCCCGAGGTGACTGCACTTTTTAAAAGATTAATCGATTGTTTTCATAATTTTATCGCGTTCTCGCGTGGTAGGTACCTACATTGCTAGTCTGTTCTGTAAAGTTTATAACAACTTAAATAGTTATAATTGTTGACTAGATTGTTTGTATGTGTATACGCATAAGTATTATAGTATTAATCATAAAAATGTCTCATTTTATTTGATTATTAGAAACACCTTGTTTTATATGATAGTTTATTATAACGATTATTTTTGTCACTTACATTTTTAGCTATTCTCTTAACTTGTTTAATTATTCCCAAAGCAGCAACGTGTAATTTATGTACCTATACTGGGACTGGGTAGTGGTCACACATTTCCTTCCAGGTTTTAAAAACTATGAAATTTTAATTAAACTTTAAAGAAAACATCGATATTTCACAACATCGATGTTTTTTTTATCGATACATCGATGTATCGATGTAGCGATACATCGCGTTACCTTAATTCGCAAAAATCGTAAGTCCAAAATACCAAATTTTACAGGAATCAAAGAAAACAATATATTGATGGTAGTTTAAGGATTAAAAGTGATTTTTTTTTACCAAATCTATTTTTAAGAATTCTAAATAAAATAAATAAAAAATATTACAGAAATATGCATTTTTACAATTTATGAGGGACTTACGACAATTTCTACTTTAGGACATGGACTTACGATCAATTGCTGTAAATAAAAAAAAACTAAAAATATCTACCAGAACAAAGGCTTTATTTTTTCCAAAATATTTTTACAGGACTTAAATGCGGTTGTGCTTACAAGCTTAGTCATTTTATTTACTAATTTTTAATAGTTACTTTAATATTAAAATATAACTACAAAGGCGTTGTATTCTCGTGTAACTTAACATAATTCATGTTCAAAAAACTGGAAAAAAACTAAAAAATCACTATTTTACTGTTTTTGTTTTTTTTTTTTTACTAAAGGGAGATCCTACGGCGCTCGACGAGCGGTGTGTGTGTGCGAAGATGTTGATTGACACGGTTCTTGAATAGTTGTAGGTTGTAATTAGTGGGAAGCAGATGTCCTGGAAGTGAGTTCTACAGTGATGCAGTGCGCCAGACAAAGGAGTTCTTGTAAAGCGATGTTCTAGGTGTTTCTAGTTGTACGACGAACTGGTGCGCTCTTGCCGTCTGTCGTGACTGTCTGAGAGGAGTTGCCAGGGGCGGGATGATGCGGGCCAAATCTTGGGCACATCTGCCGTGAAAGCGTTGGCTGAGAATGTATCTGTAAACAGAGACATCTCGGCGACATGTCTGCGGTGTTCCAGACTATCCAGGTTCCGGGTCAACTCCTGGTCGCCGACGAGACGCACAGCTCTCTTCTGAATAGAATCCAGCAGCTTTAGGGTATGCTTTGGTGCGGCACCCCAGATATGTGAGCAATATTCTAAGCACGGTCTTATTTGCGCTTTGTACAGCAAGAGCAACTGCTGCGGTGTATAGAGTTTTTTGTTGCGAAATAGCGCACCAAGCTTCTGGGAGGCTGATTTTGCGATGCTAGCAACATGGTCATGCCATGACATATTGCTGTTGACCGACACACCCAGCAGTCTGATTGACGAGGATGAAGGAATGGTCGATTCTGCCATAATGATGTCAGGGCCCGCTGTATTGGCCCTCTTGGTAAACGTTGCTGCTTGGGTCTTTGCTGCATTAAACTGGACCAAATTTCGGTCGCCCCAAGTTTGAACTTGGTAAGGCAAATTATCATAAAATGAATGAAAATCTTTTGGAATGCTCTTTTTCAGCTTTTGGAGATGATACCATTTTTCTTTTTTTATTGCAGGGGGCTTTTTGTAAAGCTTGGTTAAGGATTCAAAAGAACAAGCAGAATCTTTATTTTTGGTGGTATTTCGTCGGTCCAATAAAACATAGTCATCCGTATGGCGAAGTTTGTAATGTACATTACCATCGGGAGTATACTTTATGGCCCTCAGGTCTGTGACGACAGGTTCCCCAAGTTTATGCCCAGGCCTGATTGACGTTAAAAGTTTTATAGAACTAAAATCATTAAAAAAATCATAGTCAATGTATTTAACTACAAATGGATTAGGATTCTGCCTTGCATATAAACAAACGCCCACATATTCTGCTGGAACATTAATATCAGTTCTTTTTAATTTTCTTTCAATAAGGGAGTGGATTGAATCCGCTTCCATTTGTGTATGGCCTTTTTCCAGACATTTATGTTCTATGGTCACGTTATTATTAATAGCAATGTTTAAAAGTGCATTTGAAAGAGTGATATTTCTTTTTTGAGACGTGCATCCGTCACTGTACAAAATTACATTTTGGCCATTTTCTAACCCTGTCAAAACATGTTCTAAAAGAAAAGAAGTTATGCCGCTTCATGCCATAAATAGCAATAACCCTGATTGGTTTTCATATCATAAACGGTGAAGTTGTGTACCATTAATTTCATTTTAAAATAAAGTGCCGATGTGTTTGATTTTAGACTTAAAGAACAGCTTGCATATCCATACAAAAAATTCGATCATTGCTACCTTTGTCTATTTGCTTTGCTTCTCTGGCCCCATTTTTTTTAATCTGATGCAATGCAAAGTCTTCTTCGGACATATTTTTAGTACGGTATGCTACACACGAATCACTCATCATTCTTTGCCTTAAATATACTTAAATTCATGTCTTCGAAAATGTGAAAAAATAAGGCTATAGATACAGGAATGGAATGGTTTTCGTTGCACCATTGTTTATAAAATTTAAAAAGAGCCGATTTTGAAATCCAGTTTGGTTCTAAATAAAGTTTAGAAGACCTAGCTCGGCAATAGTGATACTGAACCTTTGGGAGGTCTCTGAAGAACTCTTTTAAAAGATCTTTTCGACTTTTTGCAGGTTTTTCGAAATGGTCTACTTCCTTTTCCCTTTCTTCATTTTCATTGCTTCTATTATTTCGACGTTCATCAAAAGAGTCATTTTTCCAATCTATAACTGTTCTTTCATTTAATCCAAGAATATTTATGAACATCTTCTTACATACACGAAGCTTCTCGTCATTATTTCCCTTTTTTAGATAGTAAATCCATGTAAAACTTCGTCTTGATTTTTCTTCGGTGGTTCTGTTTCTTATTCTTTTGGTGCATTCTTTTTTAACTAGTAAGCTAACATATACCTTTCGTTGCTCCTACGACATTTTAGACCAAAAAGTTTTAAAAATTGCATCTCTATCATTTTCGTCAAACCCTTTGCATTGCAAACTTTTATTTTTTTCTGACATTTTGCATTTGCAAATATCTTTTAGCCGTCTCCTTTCTCTTGGAATCTTATAATTCCATGTTGTGTTGTACTTTCTTTTTCCATAGTATTCTTCACCCTTTTCCCGCTTTTTTTTGTTTTTATTCTTCCTCCATTTCATTTAATTTACATTTTTTCCTTTATTTCTTTTAATGTTCTTCATCTCAACGTCTTCTTCCTTGCCACTCTGTTGCTCATCAGTTTCCGTTCTTATAGACAAGTCCTCTTCTACGTAGTCTGGATCGTTAAAGTCGTGTTTTTTCGGGGATTCTACTTGCTCTTCAGTTTCCAAAATGCAATGATTGATTTCTGTATTTACGTGAGACAAACTTTCTACGTTTTTGTCATCTTCCTTATTTTCATATTTATTGGTAGTCACTTCACGATTTATATTGATAGGATCTGATAGTAAAATGGTTTCTTCGCGCTCTATCGGTAAGTTTGAAATGGACAGATTTCGATTATTTGTATTCAAATCAGAGTCTAAAAGCAGCTCTATGTTTTCCAAATTACACGTTTCGCTGATGGTGGAAATATCAAAGTCTACCAACTGGACGCCTTCTTGCTCATCGTTTTCCAAAAACAACGTATTTTCACTTATTGTTGATATTATTATATTTTGGGTGGACTGATGAGTAACTTGGGGAATATCGAAGATAATAGCATCTTGGACATTTTCGACATTCTCTAAATTGATGTAAACTGCATTTTCTGGGCCTGTGCTACTGGTAGATTCATCCAATTAATTAGAATTCATTTCTCCCGCTTTACTCGATATTTTGTGGGTTCGATTACGATACATTTTTTTTCATCGTCCTTAATAGGCTTCCGCGAGACCTAAAAAAATACATTAGAAATAGTCGTATGTCCAGCCTAGTCACGTCTAAACACCTGGCAGTTGTACCACGGAAAATATCGTAAGTCCGAATGAAGTTTTACTGTGATTTTAATGTTAATCCATGCTTAAATTACATAATCCACTACCAAATATATAATTACAGTCCTTACCAGAATAGGCCAAAAACACTTTCTGCTTAAAATGTTTGCTATAATTAAAGTTTTAACGCTTTAGCAAGAGCCGGTACCAACACGCTTCATATTAAAACGTAAACAAATGGACTTACGCTAATTTCCAAGGCGAATTTTACTCAGTCGGACTTAAAGCATTTTCTAAAAAGCCAAGAATAAAAAAACCTTTAATTTCAATTTAATGAGATGTTTAGTTTCGATAGGTTTTTGATTCGCGCACGAGATGGAGCTAAAATCCTATTTTTAACAAAAAGTGGAGTTAGGACGTTTGCGAATTTAAGGTAACGATCGGTTTCTTGGTTCGATGTTGCCATTCATTGATCTCGATCTCGTTGCCAGAGGAAAATTTAAAATTGTATCAGATTTGAACTGAAATTGTACCAGATTCAGCATTTTTGTACAGAATTTATATTATAAGATTTTTCTATTTTTGTAAATTTACCATCATTACCGTACCGTATAGTATATTTCTTTGACCAGAATATCCAAAACACAAAATATCCCCCTATTTTGTGACTCAAAACTAAAAACTTAAGGCTACAAAGCGAAACACATACAGATCGTGTCAGATTGTACAGGGCTTATTTTCCAAGGAGTTGGGCCCTAGGCCCTAGCAAATTTTCGGGCCCTAATATGACTTCAGCTCCCACTTGATTTTTTTTGTTTCGATTTCGAACTGAAAATATTAGTTATTATTATAATGTAGTTTTTTATTCAGATTTAAATTAAGCTTTTCTATTATTTATAAATTTGCTTTAATTTTAATAACAAATAACAGATTTTAGAAAAACTAAAAAAGAAACACGAAATAAAATTTAAAAAAAAAATATTGAACCAAAGCATAAATTAGTAAAAATAAAATAATATTTAAAATAACAGAAATACACTGAGGTTAACGTTAACGCTTTTCTTCGAAAAAAATTTGGATACATAAGAGTAAACACAGACAGATTTGGGACTATACACTAACTACTCATTTTTTCGCCGTTTACGTTAACTTTGTAAAATGCAGAACTTTGTAAGTGCCTGTTTTTTTACCGTCAAAATTGTTTCTTACACCCACTTACTTTGTCTGTATTTTGTTCTGGTATATTTTTAATAAAATGTTCTTTTTATTAGCCTACGTTTTGTCGAGTTGTTATTTTTGTTTAATAAAGGTTAGTTTTGTTTTGGAATTCAGATTATGAAGATGGCGAAACAGTATCCTGATTTTTTTTATCGAGAAAATGTTTATTTTAAAAAATATTCTAATAATTATGTAGTTTTTATGTTGCACATTTGGGCCCCACTTGTCATTGGGCCCTAATGGTAAAATATGCCCCAAGATTGTACCAGATCTGTACAATTGTACCAACTCTGACAACGCTGATCTCGGGCAAACCTTTTTTGGAACTATTCAGCCAAATTCTCCCGCCTGACGAGTCCTGGGCTTGCGCGCGCATCATAAACATATTTCAGACAAATAGATGTCTTTATGGTCCAGGGAATTGCTTTCAGCGGGGCTCGTGGCACAGTGGTTAGATGCTGTGCTTGAGATATGGCGGCCCGGATTAGATTCCAGTGGCAAGACCTTGTAAAAAGTGTTTTTTCTTCATTTTTGGCATGCTTTGGGTTAATTTTGGTTGGTTGCGCCCCGTAGCGAGCGAAGCGCCATCCGTGAAGTGAAAAAAATACAAATAAAAACATTGTGATGCGCGCGCAAGCCGAGGACTCGTCGGACGGGAGGACTTGGCCGGATAGTTCCAAAGAAAAGGTCTGCGAATCTCGGTGACAGATAATTCTGCACTGATCGAACGTCACAAGCGGCACTTTGTTTAAATCAGCGCTGGAACACTTCCACCGATAATGGATGTTTCGAAACATATAGATGGTTTTAAAAAATACGGCGTGTGCTTAGTTACACGACAGAAGCAGAGTACAAATAATATCGAGTAGACCCACTAAGCAAAAATCAGTTGATGTTTTTGCATCAAACGCAAAAGCCGCAGCACGGTAAAAAATTCTCTACCTGCAGCAGCGAGCAGTCTATGGGGAGAGATTCGCAGGGCGTTTGCACACTCTGTCCCTCGTAGCGGGGCGAACCAGATTGATCCGGATTCGCCCCGTCGCCAAACGCTATCGGCAAAATTGGAAATTTATCTCCAGTGAATCTACCGTAAACTAAATAAGTAATACCGTGACAGAAGTGAAAATTCATAGTGGTATTAAAATCTAAATAGAGTAGCTGCTAAAGCTAGATTATGCCAATCTTTGACATTGTGCTATTTTTCTTTATATACTATGTATTTATGTGTATTTTTTCCTTTTGTCACGACTAACAACCATCCGAACGTTTTTGTGCTACCCTATAGAA
>MU186794.1:52139-84048 GCA_016904865.1 Pissodes strobi | reverse complement strand
ACCCAAGTAGATTCGACCGTTGAAAGGATAATTGCATAGTCTGTGGGGTTGTCGTCCAACAAGTAGTACGATACGGTTGGATCGTATAGAAGTTTGGCAGGTGGAAAATTTGTCGTACAACCGCGTTTGATATACGACAGATCACCTAGTGTGTCCGCAGCATTTCGACTTGTTCAAACGATTTCAAATTCGATCGTCGGCGTTTCTGTCCAGCAAATACATAGATTTATAATTATTAATATGGAAAATAATCATACATTTTGGGGTGAGTTCATTGAAATGTATCGCGAACAAGTCTGCTTGTGGGATGTCAAATCTAATGACTATTCAAATAAACTGAACTTAAGATCTTCATAGGAATTTCCAGTTGCCAAATATCTCAGTGTGATAGTTAATCTTTCTTCGACACTAATTGCTTCCCTCAGTTTTGTATCTTGTTTTGTTATTTTGGGCCGAACCAACTCTAATAATAAGTTAAACGCGTCGTTGTCCATTCTAAGATAATTTTTAAAGTCCGATGGTTCACTGCTGCGTAATTCTTTTAGCAAATTCATGTGTGTGTATATTCGTCGCTGCAGTAACCAATTTTTGCACCATTTTCTCTTTTTCTTAACTTTTCTTTTATCATCAAATAAAGTAACCACTATTGCAGCTATGGTTTGTTTTGATAAAGTAGGCGCCATGATGCTCTGTGTGCAGACAACTGGACATATTGAAACTTTCTACAAATCTTCACGACCGATTGATGTTCAGATTGTTTGTGTTTGTGGCCAAAATACTATGCAACTGGTTGCGCCAATTGTCTGTCTAATCTGTAGTACAACTTGTCGTACTGCAAGTTGCATAGTGTATGGGCCGTTTAAAGTAAGGCAACGACGACATTTTTGATGTGTCGGTCGCCCCGAAACTCGACGGCGGAGAATTGTTTTCTAAAAAAAAAACTTGGGAATATTTCAACCCATTGAATTATTTTTAGTTTGTTTTTAAATCCTGTATATTTCCCTCAAAATTATTACATTCTGCACTTACATTCCGGTATTTTCAGTATACACAGATATTTCAATTAATAATTTTGATATATTTAATCCTACAGACTGCGCCATCTTTTGGCTACGGCAATTGCATTGATATATAACACAAGACACTCATTGTCTACCATTATAGATAGTTTTTATACATGCATATTATGAAGTTGTGGCCAGGTATATCAGCCTCACGGCATTATTATTTATTTTAAATTCCGTTTGACCATTTATCATTTTATTACCGCATCTGCCGCTGGAAGGAAAGTCCTCTCTAAAGAATTAAGGCATGCTAAATTATTTATTATACCGAACAGACGCTTTTCGCCCCACGGGAAAATGCTATTTTCGCTTAACGCACGTATTTATATGTCCATTTTGTAAAACATGCCTGTGTTTTAGACTTCAATATTAAAATAAATAGCGATAGAACATTTTAGCTTTAAATGCAAAATTGCCTTGAGATTGAAGTCAGGACAGGCCTGGCTGAAGGAGATTTGGTTCTTCTCCATAGCATTGCTTTGATTCTGTTTGTGAAAGTCAAAAATTGTCAAACTAATTTTTAAGTTTCTACCTTATTCTCATTTATTCTTATTATTTACGATATTCTAGGTTGGGATTAGGCAAATTAAGAGGAGGTGCTCTCATGAATAGACTACTAATTATAGTAGCAGTGTATGTATGAGAGAGAGGCGGTGCCCTCATGAATCGACCACTAATTATAGTAGTAGTGTATTTACGAGAGAGAGGGAGAGAGAGAGGAGGTGCTCTCATAAATCTACTACTACTCATAGCAGTAATGTATTTATGAGGACACCTCCTTTAAGTTTAAGTTGGCGTGAAAACATTAAAATGCATTAACAGACATACATCAACTGAAAAGGTGTGTATGTACTGTGGTCTAAGAGATGAGACATTTATATGGATCAAATAAGTTAAGAACTGGTCAGGATTCTATGGTATCACAGGCATGTTGCAAGTTCTTAAAAGCTAAAGTACTATGCTAAACTTTTCAAAGACATTTTCAATAATGTGGAAGTGGTCGAATGAACTGAAACGATCTTGGCTCTCTGGGTTGCTTGGGTTGCTAAATGTCTATGCTCCAGTTAATGTATCTTGTACATGAGACTAGAAAGTTACTGATATTACTTTTTTATGGAGGAGTATGATCTTTGCTAGATGGTAGTCTCTACGAAAGTACGATTTTCACAATTCATTAGAGAAACAGCGGCCCTATATATGTTGAAAATTTGAAATCTCTGTAAGAGAAATATGCAAATTGTAAGTATATATTTTTTAAGTCTTTCTACGAATGGCAACACCGGTTAACTGACCTTGACAAGCTTACCAGAGAACCTGCAAAGCTACCAAGTAAACTTCTGATACTGATTATCAACAGTCCTGATGTCGTATTCAGAGGAAGACGCTGTGGAAAAAATTTTGAAAAAATAACGTAACTGCTGGACCATTCAAGTAAGTACAATTCAGGATGTTCTTTCGTTTGCTACACGTTACTGTGTACAGGATGTAAAAACGCAAACTCCATCGAATCACACTGAAAATTATGAACATTAAGGACGTTTCACAAAGTATCTTTCCAATTTTAATGGCACTCATTTAGTTTGCAAGCTTTTACCTTTTCAGTGCTGCTCTGTTAGTCGATTTCAGTACTTTCTATTTAAATTAGCAATACTAATAGTTTTTATTTATCCCAAAAAAAAGCCATATATTCGAGCTAGAAGGAATTTCTACTGCGTCCTCGGATTTCCGGGCTTTCCCCGAACGGCTCGTAAAAATACCATTACTCTCCGCAATAACGAAAAATTTTTATGATAAATGAAAGCACGACTTTTCAAGTAAGTTTCGACCAAAGTTCCATTGAAACTCGGCAGACTGTTAACAGTCGTGTCACCGCAACAAAGAAGCAATTAGAAAACTTTGAATTGAGCGAACTTCTGGAGGAAAATATTGAGTGAAGCGCGATACTTTATGTCGGAATCCCAATGGGACACGGACTTTTCTTTTTCCATGATGGGGTTAAGATAAAGTACGTTTTCCTTGGAATTTTATTTATGTGTGACTATTATCGACATAATCAAGATTATTTGGAGGAAAGTATGATGCAAAGAAGAGCTATTGGGGAAGATAAGGTAAGATTTGTCAATAAAAACGAGCTGCTTTGAATGGCCCTAGGCTATTTCCATCGTATGTAATCCTACAAACTGCGCCAACTATAGTTAATATAACGTGAACATTCTAAGGGATAATCCCTTTGTATATATCACCTGATTAACCAAGATTTTTATTAAACTGACACACGTATAGAAGACGTAAATAAATATACCCGAAAGCCCGATTGCTTTCTTGGTTTCCGGCATCTAAAACAACCCGGGGATTAATCAAGCTTTGAAGGAAACTTAGCGCCTTTTCGGTTATAAATCCTGCCTCGGATCGGTTTGCTTTGTTTCGTATTTTATATCTAGGCAATATAATAAAAGTTAATCCATGTAAAGACGTTTACAGTTCACGTAAAACGGATCGCTTTGTTGGCGGATTGTCGGCTTTTCCTTTAAACCCAACAATTCAGTTTGGGTTCTCATTAAGGCGCCTTTGTACGAATAACTCTGCGAAAATTCGATTACCGATATGGAGCTCTTTCTTTATCAGCCGTTTGATATACTCGATTGTGAGATATCGATTTGTTGCCCAATACTTGCGCATTCGATGTGATTGACAGATATTTTTCAGCACAACTTACCTATAAGGATATTTCCTCGAGGTTACCACAATATCCCACACTTAACCACCCATATTTCCTCGCACCTTCTGTCAAACCATGACGTCAAACTAAACCAAACCAATTAACTATTTATTTATAGTGGTTAAGTAGTTTGACATTATGAATTTGAAAGGAGAAACTGCTAAATGCGAAATAGTAGGTATTAACTATTTTCTTTAGAAAATTTATTATTAACAAAATGGAATAGGTACGTACTCCGTGCTAATTAATAACGAAGAATTCGCAATAAAATCACCACTAGACATAATTATGCCTTTAAAATCAAGTAATTATTGATATAATCTCTTTTTGTGAAATTACTTTTTGTTTTTTTTTGTTTTGATGATGAATTTTTAATTCAAAATATAAATGCCTCTATTCGAAAAGCAGGGTGACCCCCTGTAAATCCGCATTATATAAATGTTTTTTTTTTAAATATACAAAGAAACGAATTTTGAGGATGCCTCAAGAAATGTAATTAAACAACCTTCGATACAATCTTATACTCTAGAAAATTTAGCGCTTGATGCTTGATTAATATCGGTGTTTATTTGATTCTGTACAATGCCACACATTCAATTAATTCTCTTACTCCTAGTAAAGCATATAATAAACATAGAAAATGTAGGACAAAAATGTAAAAACAGATTATGAAACTCCTGTGTTGTGAGAGACGAAGAGAATGAGAAATAAAGAGAGCGAGCTGCGGAATTTCCTTGGGTTGAAATAGTTACTACTACGTCACTACCCGAACCACAAAGTAAACCATGACGTCATGAACTTAACTAACCACACCGCTGTGGTAAGCTCGAGGAAATATCCTTTATGTATTTTAATAGATTATTACGTACCTAAGTCAGGGTTGCCACTAGTTTATCTCGAGGATAACTGAATTTTATTAATTTTGAGGTTATGTTATGAAAAGCCTCGTTTACACTCACAAAATGTAAAATACGAATAATACCATAAGACTCTTCTGGATTTGATGCGTACAAAAATTACTAAATTTTATTAATTTACCCAAATTGCTTTATAGTTTTTCCTCGAGATTTAGACAAATCTCTCTACGAGTGGCAACATTGGCTAACTGAACTTATAACGTATTTGACTATTCATGACAAGTTCACCAGAGACACTGAGGTCAATCAGTAAAGGTATCAAGTAAACCTCTGACAGTGGATATCAACTGTCCTGATGTCGGAGTTAGAGGTAGGTGCTTAAGGAAAGCAAATTGTGATTATTTCTTAACTGTTGGACAATTCAAGCACAGCAAAGGCATTTTTAAATTAATTTTGGAAGTGAATATTTTGTGGATTATTACAGATATCTATGCGCGGTTTGCAGAATTTTTAAGGTAATTTAGTTCCGCTTTTTTAGCTAAAATCCTCTAACTCTCTACAAGGTATAGAAGAGAAGTAGGCTTTTAACTGAAATTTCTAAGTGCGGGGTTTCCTCAAAATACTCACCTGATCCGCTTGAATTATCCAGCAGTATATTCATTTTAAAAATGTGATATTTTTAAAATGAAAGTTCTTGTAGAGAATCTTCAGGCTAAATTCAAAATTCGATATATTTTCAAGAAGATCTTAATCGAATTGCGTTTTGGTACAGAGCTAATGCCGCTGGTCACAGTGAACAAGACAGATCTAACGTAATTTTTTTGGTAAGGTTTGGAAAATGCATTACGCATGCGCTCTTAGGCTGTGAGGGGAGAGTGATACTCTTCTGGAGGCATACCCACTAAAAACCACATGCAGGAGCAATCCCTTGCCGCCCTGCAGAAAATGTAATTACGGGCTTCAACCCTATCTAATCGCCTCATAATTTGTTTGGACGCCCTTGCCGTGGATCATTGCCGACGCCTCTCTCAAGCTGCCAACCTGTCTGATTCCTCCATCCTTTTTCATCTACTCATATCTACTTACATATTTACATTATTTCGTCTTCTCGTATACACTTTCACATTTCATGTTTACATTTTTGCATGTATACACTAATTTTGGTATTTACATATTTACATCTGTACTAATTTTAAAATCGATTAGTCACTGTCTTCCCCATTTAATCTATGGAGCATCATTTTTCAATCCTGCATGAATTTATTTTATTAACCTTGTCCAATGTGTCCTTATATTCTCCTGGTATTGTCCCAGTGTTGCCTGCATTCCTCTCACTGTTACCAGTCTGTCCCACTTGCTTTTGTGTCGCACCTCCTTGGATACTTCTAGTGTATCTGGGACACCCTCTGTAACTCGAAGGGTGTCCCTTCTCACTGCATAGTGTACACCTTGCATTGTTATCTTCGTTGTTCTTTGATCTCGTTAATTGGCACACTCTAGGTCCATGCGGTTCTGCGCATTTGACGCAGCGCATGGTGCAGTTGCTCTGCCCATGCTCGAAGCGCTGGCGCCTGTAGCATTGCCATGCCGCCCTTCTTCTGGGTACTATCCTCACCACCATATCCCATAATATATTTACTATCAGGATCGCTGTTAACTGATTTAATCAAATACATTGGAAGTAATTCTTTAGTCCTCATGGAAACATTTTTGAAACCTCGACGTCGTCAAAGCCAATCTCTACAAGTTCATTTTTGATATAATCCGTTTCGATATCTGAGTCTAATCCATGCATAACTGCCTGCGCTTTTCTATCTTCAATTAACTTATATGTGTTATACGCTTTCTGTTGCTCATTAAGGTAGTGAGTTAGTCTAATATATCCATCAGCTGATTTCAAGAAAATTCTGGTATTGTCTCCCATTGTCTTAGCACTTTAGAAGTCGATTTTCCTTTCCGTCAATTCATTCCTCAAGGATATCCATCCTCCTTTCCTATGGACAGTAATTGGGGGGACTTTTCTCACTTTATCAGACTTGAAAACCTTCTGCCTCATCCATTCATTCAACTGTGATTTCTTATTTATCTTCGCGTTGCCCGACTGAGTCCAGTTTTTCTCTTTGGCAAAACTATAATTCTGCTGCTCCTTCATATCGTCAATAACAGCCTTCATTATACTCATTTCTTGTCTCATTTGAGCATTGGCTCCCAATACTTCATGCAGCTTCCTTCTTAAATCGTCGTTATCATTTTTCAGACACTCTTTTTCTTTTTCGTCCTCTTTATCCCTCCTCTCTCTACAGTCTTTGTATCTCCTTATCTCTTTTTGACATTTGATAACTCATCCATAGCCTTATCATAAATTATTTTATAAGCTCTTGTCTCTCCGTTAATTGTATACCTTTCCACACTTCTACCTTCATCCGTCCTACTGATTTTTAGTGCCTCTCCTAATTTTAGATCACCATCACTTCTTTCTGCCGCACTTTTTGAGGACGACGCCTTTTTGTCCATATTCTTCTTTTTCACATTTATTCCCGAGCAGGGTTGTGTGGTGTCCCCCTCTCCCTTTCAGCTTCGTTTGTAAGTATGTACACTCTGCGCCATGTATCGTAGTCTGTGCTCTGCGCCTTAGAGTACACTAGAACCTCAAAAAACACTAAGTGCCCGTTAATGTTAACATTATCCGCACTAATCCTTATCCAAATCTAAACCTCACCTAACTAACAACTAACAACCTAAAGTCTAACGTGACAAAATCAAATATCAAATCAAAATAGGCTACATATTTCCGAACTGTCTGAGTATAAGAGCAATAGTTTGGAAGGTTGCTATACTTTACCTTACCAAGGGTACACAAATGGACTTATAACATAAACATATAAATAAAATAATGCTTTTGTTATAGAGAATTACGTCATGGAATAATCTCTTGCAATCAGTTTCTGAGCCGTAGTCTTATCAACCCCCTTGTAAGGGGGTGAAATGGCGTTGGTACTAGGCAATTTGCCAGTATGCTCCTCTTCCGGCGCTTAGTTAGAGGCAGGGCGACCTTCCTGCATAATTTACACGTTGTTCCAGTGTGAGGGGACTATTTGGTAGAAACCTCCAGTAAGACGGGCCTGTGCCCCTGGAAATTCTCGATTTTTGCACAAACATAAGCTAATGAACTGCAGGAGTGAGTTCTTATGCAAGGAGTTTCGCACACTGTAGGTATAACCACTTTCTGTCAGAAGGACCCCGCAGGATATAATCCCGACCGCCCTCATGCCACGCTACCGTGCACGGAAATGAACCTAAAGTCCTAGTAGGAATCACCCTCCACTAGGCGACCCACCCCTTACATCTTGCAGCCGGCACGACTTTCCAGACTCCCCCTGAAAAATTAAAACACGTTTTCTAAGCAAAAAACTACCACTACCCGTGCCGAATTCTGTAATCCGTTTCCATCATGTTCGCCCTAAGACGGCAGGACCGGAAGTGAGTTTCTGAGCCTCTTCATTGATTACATCTGTTTATTGAGGGTGAAGATGGCGATGACTGACACGTCGTATGATAAAAGCGAGCAAAGAAAAAGTGAACAAACCAGTAAAAATGCATGTTTTCATTGCAAAAAACTATCCGATAATTTAGTGAAGAGCATAAAGTGTGTAGAAACATTTCACCCATCATGCTTAAAGCAAGCTGGGGCTAAAAATCCGCAGTCTGCCTTCACCAACAGGCTGATCAACCGGCAGCCATGACATCCACGGCCGCAGATTCGGTGGCCCAAAAGGATGCAGAAATATCTAGCCTCAAGGTGCATATCCATGATTTGGAGGTAAAATACCGAATTTTGGAGAAACCAAATGCCCTGCTACAGGAAAAAGTAAATTTATTGTGGGAAAATATGGAAAAAAAGAACCAAGAAAAAGGTAAACACACAACCTTCTGCCTCTCCTCGCCCCCGCCCGTACTGCTCCAGTTCAAGTGGCGAAGATGCCGACGCGAAATGAGGGAAAGTGTAAGTTAAATACCCTTAACAAAGATGACGCTACGGTTGATAAACACGAAAACCGGAAAATATCAACCACAACCATGAAATGGCCCACACCACAACGAAATCTCAATGTCAACAAAGTCACTGTCACGATGACGATGTATTTATCTTGGAAATTGCGGATGCGGATGTAAACAAAAACAAAGAAGATGAGTGGAAATTGGTACAGAGAAATAGGAAAGGAAAACTTCCAGAGTCCAGGAGAGGTACTCGACAAAATGTGACTCAATTATCAACGGCTAATCCTGCCCGATTGTCCTGGATATTTATCTCAGGTTTCCATCCTCAAACCCCGGCGGAAAACATAACAATATTCCCTAAGGATAATGGTTTTGATGGTTGTTCATGCTATAAAATGCAGACTAGGCAAGATCAGTTCAAAAGCTCATTTAAACTATCTGCTCCTATGACCAGGAAAAAAGATATTATGTCCCTAGATTTGTGGCCCGAAGGTGTGGTTATCAACCATTTTTTAAATCTCCAGAGACGCCAACCTTTCGACAAGGGCGTGAGAGTAGCATAGCCAAAAACCAGCTTCTAAATACTACAATAAAATTGTTTCATACAAACATCTACTCTCTGAGAAACAAGTTGAATGCACTTGAGGCTGTTTTGGTTGAAGAGGGACCTCATATTGTGTGTCTAACTGAACACTGGATGCAAGAGGATGCAATCAAGTTACAGCATTTTAATAACTATGGCTCCAGAGCACAATTCTCAAGAGAGTTCTACCGGTGGTGGCTCTGCTATCTTCACTCCTGATTTTTTAAATGTTCGGTCCATAGACTGCACTTTAAATGTTAAAAAATCTGTTGAATGTTGTTGCGTACAAAGTTTTAATCTATATGTTTTTGCTATTTACAGGCCTCCTGCAGGGTGCTTTGACACTTTTTTAACCAAACTTGATGAATTTTTAAACAGATTTGATAAACAAACTCATGTTGTGATTTCAATGTGCATTTTGGAACTCCTCAAAGAGAAGCAGTCCTGCTCTGTGACCTATTAGAGGGCCATGGTTTTGAACTCAAAATTACGGAAACTACTAGAGGTATTTCATGCCTGGACAATATTTTTATTAATATTACCCCAGGTGTCTTAGATGCTTAGTCGGTTGAATTTGAACTGTCAGACCACAAATCTCAATTATTAACATTTGAATTAAACTTCAATCAGAATTTTGTACAACATGAACTTAGGCAGTTCAGACCTCTCACTCAAACCGGTATGTTTAATTTATATAATCAAATCGAAGCTTGCTCCTCCAACTTTGTTGATGATGATACCGTAGATGTAACAATAAAATTTGAAAAGTTAATCGGAATATTTGAGAAATCTTACTTGGATTGTTTTCCATTAAAGTCCTATAAAGTTCAAACAAATGAGCCTGGTCATGGCTTGTAGTTTGATAATAATCTGGGTTGGTTGGTGAGGTCTGTAGGCAATATAATCGTCCTGCTGACATTCTGGATTAAAACAGCTAAAATAACCCACAATGATAGCATAATTGTGTCAGCTTAAATCCAACAAAAGCAATGTGGAAAATCATAAATAAATCGAGAAACATAGACACTCACGAAGAAATTAGTTCACTTCTCTTCCGATTTCAATAACTATTTTTGCAGCATTGCACAGAATCTCACAAGCAAAAAGATCCAAGTAAACATAGTTCTCTATAAAATCTTGAACACATGGCTCCTCCACTCAATGTTTTTAACTTTTCCCCTGTGTCTTTAAATGAGGTTAGATACATCATAAATAACATTAAAAATAAAGCTAGCTGTGATATGTTTGGTCTGAGAATTAAATTAATTTAATCTATCAAAAACTTAATAATCAGTCCTTTAACTAAATTAATAAATTGCTGTTTTAGTCAGAATGTCTTTCCTGACATACTAAAGAACGCTCTTGTTGTACCTGTCTATGAAAATGGTGACAAAAATGAGGTCAAAAATTACAGGCCCATCCCTTTGTTGCCAATATTATCTAAAATTGTTGAAAAGTGCATGGCATTGAGGTTGGTGAAGTTCTTTGGGGGAACAGATGCTTTACGGAAAGTCAATTTGGTTTTCGAACTGGCAGAAATACTACACTGGGTATATTAAATCTTATTACCGATATTCTTGATTCTTTTCATAATCTTCAATATAATGCTGTTCTTTTCTGCGACTTGAGTAAGGCATTTGACTGTGTCTCCAATGAACTATTGCTGAGCAAGCTAGCCCACTATAATTTTATCTCTGATAGTGTTAAACTTGTCAATGGCTGTCTAAATAATAGATCCCAGGTTGGGTAGGTGGGGTGGGTTTTGAGGAAAGGGTTGGGAACATAGGTGTGCCTCAAAGATCTGTCCTAGGGCCGATTCTATTCCTAATTTATGTAAATGATCTTTCTCTAAACAGCGATAAAGAAAAATACACCCTTTTTGCGAATGGCACCACCATCTTCCGGTCAGTGGGATCAGTTGATCAGGCAGTTGTACATCTTGAAGCTATACAGGCAAGAGTGAAGGACTGGTTTAATGCAAATAAGCCCCTCATGAATAAAGAAAAAACAGAAAAATTGGTTTTCTCCCTAAGAGATTGTAGAAACGTTAATGAGAATAGGGAGAGTGTTCGGTTCTTTGGAGTGTACATTGACCACACTCTAAGATGAGATGTCCAAATTAATCAGGTTTCATCAAAGCTTAGCAGGGCTCTTTTTGTCCTTCGTAACCTAAAATGTTATGAAAACATCGTACCATGCTATATTTCATTCTGTAATGACATATGGTGTTTTGGTTTGTGGTCACTCCCCATTTGTGGCCAAAATTTTTGGGTTACAGAGAAGGGCTATCCGAATCATGGCGGATCTGGGTTTCAGATCGGATTGCAGACAAGCATTTAAATATTTTAATATACTTACCTTACTATCTCACTACAAACTATAGAATTTGATGTATGTGAAGGACAATGAGGATAAATTCGGAGTGCATGTTGGCGTCCACGGTTATGATAGAAGATAAAAAAAACTTACACATTCCAGCTATTGTACCTATAATTTTATGATTTTTTCAATAGTTTCCTATTATTATTGACGAGTGTAAATACCTATGTATAATGACATGAAATATATTGAGTATTCAATATTGAGTATTTGGTTATGTATTTCATTGTGACATTTTTGTGGGATTTAAATAACCACGGAAGTGTTGATCGAGTAAACTTCTGATACTGAGCATCAACTGTCCTGATGTCGGATCTCGAGGAAGGCACTTAAGGAAAGAAAATTGGGATTATTTCTTAACGTCTGAACAATTCAGGAGGATCGAATGAATTTTTTTGATTACAAAAATATACCTCGAACGAATAAGAATATTCATGTGCGGTTTGCGGAATTTTAAAGAGAATTTAATCCTGAATATGTCTGTTCGATTTTTTAAAAACTGAATCATCTTACTGCCTAGAGGCTGTTAAAGTTAGAGGTGTATTTTTCGGACAAAATTTCTAAATGTTTGTATCCGAACTATCTAAATAACCTGCCTCCTACTTTGCCATCGGAATTAAATTGCGGTCGAGTGAACTTCTGACACCGAGCATCAACTGTCCTGATGTCGGACTTTGAGGTGGATGCTTAGATAAAGGAATTGTTGTGCTGGCATTCCTTATCCATTTCCCTAGAAGGCCACAACAATAAATATATGATATGGACACTGTATTTCTTATTTTTGAGCGTACGTGAATGTGTACTTGATACTTATATACCTATTCTCTTCATCATATAGATATGTCAGGCATTTTCAGATACACAAATATCCTAAAGATAATAACTGGTCCCAATACCAACGTTGGTATTTTGCAAGGAACAAATCACCGGTCCGCTATCAAACGCACCTGAAAACTTTAGGCAACATTCCCGTTTCATATCTCGGGAATCAATTTCGTAATCTCGTCCGGCCGCCCGCTCTTCGCTGAATACCAATTTAGAGGAAAGTGACCAATCGATCTCGGGACATAAATCGAGTTTATTCGACACGGCGAAACACGATTTATTTCGAAGAAAAATAGTCTTGCCGGCTAACACATATGGAATACTTATTTCAGAAAAGGGTTATGTTATGTTATGTTTACCCATAAGTACCATCGTTGTTGTGACATTGCCACATATCCTGCCCAGTAAATAATAATGGATATATTTATTATGCGAGCAACTCAGTCTCCCTAGTCTGGTAGTGTGGGAATCCCTGCGGATTCCGCCACTAAATATAGATTTTTGTTCCCGACATTCTGACTGCATAATTGCTCCCCCGATGCTGCCAACTTTGCCCAACTTCCAGATGACATATGATTAACGATACTTTGTTGTACGTTTAAATTATGGTCCGTGGAACTATTATTTCTGTAAATGCGTTGCCTGGCTCTAAAGAGGCTATTAATAACGGCTCGTTGGTATTTTTACGTTTTGCCTCTTTACAAATGTTAATTTAGTGAAATGATAAATTTGAACATTTCTCGGAACGCGTCTTTCGCCGGAGATTTGTGTGGTCTATTAATAAAACAAACGAATGTTTTGTTTTACATGTGTTCCCTAATGCATTTGCATGTTCGCTAAGTGGAAGATATATTTATACAAGATGGTCAGGTTGCAGGTCTTTTTTCAGATCAAATCCTAAATTAAATGAAAAGAAAAATCTCTTGGAAAACTTTAACAAGAAAAACCCATTATTCGATCCATGAAAATGGTGAATTTAACCCAATACGGAAGCGGGACGCTTTTGAAAGGGCCAATACCGTTACGGAATCCGTTTAACGAGATAACGGGAGTGCTGCCCATTCCTGTTAGGTAACCACACTAGTCCTCATCTTAGAGAGTCATACTTTGAAAGTAGATAGTAGTAGACCCGCTGGTCAAAAATAACCACGAAAATGGTCGCTTTTCTTTTGTAATCAGCTTGAGTCTCATAGGTTGAGGAGAATAAAATTAAGAACATCACGAAAGCTTCGATAAAACTATATTGGTTACAAAATAATATTCGTATAGGCAAGCCAAAATGCAAAGTATGCAATATTATATTAATTAAACAATAACCTGTTTACCCAATGTAATAATAATCGTCAAATAAACTATACTGGGCAATTGCAATATATCGTGTATTGCTTAACAAATTAAACATAGTTTACAGGATATGAAGTCAATACCCTTGTGACCTTATATGCCCAGTACACCTCCCTGGCGAAAAAAAATAAATATATATTGAGACAGCAATATATATTTTTTTTTGTGATATATAGATAGATATAAATATAATATATATAATATAATTAGTATAGCATAGCTAGTTCGAGTCATAATAAAGCCTAATCCTATTTTTATACTTCTACATTTCTATTATTTTTTTGAATACTACATTTGGATATTTATTTTCTAATACCTGCATCTAATTTACTATTCCTATTTTTGTTGAGAATCAACACTTTGTCTCTCACGTTATACTCTACATTAATACATTTTTTATTGATTTTTTTTCCATTTTTGTTTGAATGTAATCAAATTATTTCTAGCATCATTACAAGCTCCTCAAAGTTATATAATGGATCTATGTTATTGGCAATATTTGATGGTATTTGGCTTTGTTTTCCAAACACAAGTTCATAAGGAGTATATTTGGTTTCGGTATGCACAGTGTTGTTATACGCAAAGCACCAATATGGTACCCACGTACTCCAACTATCTACATATTGTGGCACTTGAATACGCAAATAAGCTCATAAATGTTTGTGACAGGTTTCCAAAGCTCCTAGAGTTTCATGGTGATAAGCTGTTGAATTTAAAGGTATTAATTCCCAGCAATTTACATGATTCCTGAAACAGGTTTGCCAAAAATTATTTTCCCTGATCTGTGACAATTTCTTGTGGAATTCCATACCGCAGTACAAAATTCTCCGCAAAAGATTTAGCTACATCATAAACTTCTTTCGTTTGTAATGGATAACAATTGATAAATTCTTCAGAACCAAAACAAAGGGTAAGAGTTTCTAATATTAAGGATGTCTCTAAGCCTCTTGCCTATTATTTGAATGCAAGTGGTATTAGAACAAAATTGCAGAGATTTAGGGATGCTGTAAGTTGTAGTTGTTATGATGTCGTAATGATAGCAGAGACATGGCTCACTCCAGACTATTCTGAGTCTGAGGTTAGTATCAATGATTATGTAATTTACAGGCATGATAGAGTTGTTGGCCAGAACACTTCAAAGAGGCGTGGAGGTGGAGTGTTGATTGCAATAAAAAGGAATCTGGGTGCGCATTTGATGGATATTCCCATTGTTAACTCGGATATTTATCAGATATTTGTTTCATTTAAGTTGAAAGATGAGAATGTTATTCTTGGCTGCATCTACATTCCATCTCCATCGCCTTTGGGTGCGTATGAGGATCACTATCAGACCTTAGAGTTTTTATATGAGACTCATCCAGGTGGTTCTTTTATATTGGTGGGGAACTACAACTTGCCTAGGGCTAAATGGGGAAATGACTGTATGGGGTTCACACTACAATGCTCGGAAAGTGATGTTGCTAATGTTATCGCAAACAACTTTAGTTTTTACAACTTTTTTCAGAGGAACTCGGTATTGAATAGTCAGGGAGTCCAACTAGACTTGGTATTTAGTAGTTTTGAAAACCTCATGGTCTCTCCGGCTGTTGATGAAATATTTGACAACTCTTTGAGTCACTCAGCTATATTCCACATGAACAAACATTCCAAGCTATAAATTTTGAGGAATACTTTTGGGACTTCAAGAACGGTGACTATGCTTCTATTAATCAAAATTTTGCGTTCATTAATTGGAATTAAGAGTTTCACTGTGCCTCGGTGGATGAGATGGTTACCAGATTGTATGATATCATATACATGATGTTGAACTTGTTTGTTCCTCGCAAATGCTTCCGTACATCTACCTTCCCAAAGTGGTTCAATTTGGAACTTAGGAATTTGATAGTCGCTAAAAAGTTGGCACATAAGAGATTTAAAGAATCTAATAGTCAGGTTGATTATATCCATTTTTCTAATTTGAGAGCTCGGTGTGAAATTTTACGCAGAAAATGTTATGAACAATATTTGAATAAAATCGAAAATAATTTGTCAAATGATCCTCGGTATTTTTGGTCATATATTAACAGCAAAAGAAATGGGTATAATCTTCCTCAGAAGCTGTCTTATAACGGTAAATTTGCGGACAGCCCGGAGAGTGTATGTAAACTCTTCTCTGAATATTTGTCTTCGGTGTACTCTACAGAGGTGGTGGTTGGGACTCCTACCTATCAATTTGATAACACTGTAAGTCTGAGTAGCCTTGGCTTCTCCTTGGAATAGGTTTTCAATGCCATAATGGGATGCAAGGATAGGCTTAGTACAGGACCTGATGGGATACCGGCTTTTTTTCTGAAGATATGCATTTGTACCTTGGTCATGCCAATTTCTTCAATCTACAACAAGTATCTAAGCTTGGGTATTTTTCCCAAGTTTTGGAAGAAATGTTTTTTAACCCCAATCTTTAAATCTGGATGTAGAGAACATTCTTCTAACTGCAGAGCAGTTTGCAACCAGTCAAAGATGCCTAAAATATTAGATCACTTGGTGAGTAAAAAGCTGTCTTGGACTTTTAAGAACCTCTTTAATCCAGAACAATTTGGTTTTATTGTGGGCAGATCTACTGATTCAAATCTGGTTTTGTATGTTAATCGTGTTTTCATTAGCTTGTAAGGGGGCTGCCAGGTTGATGCGGTTTATGTAGATTTTTCTAAAGCATTTGACCGTGTCAACCATGGGGTGCTTCTGAGTAAGCTGGAGGCTTTGGGAATTTTTAATCTTCTTCATTCATAGATATATGATTACATCACTGGAAGGTCCCAGTTAGTGAAGATTGGTGGTTGTGTCTCAAATGAGATTGTTTTATCTTCTGGGGTGCCTCAGGGTTCTCACTGTGGCCCCGTCCTTTTTTGCTTGTTTCTAATTGATCTATCCCAGAGATTTAGATTCTGCAATGCCTTGATGTTTGTTGACGATGTGAAGCTGTTTGAGGAGGTTAGGTCTTTGGAGGATGATTTGTGTCTTCAGAGGGACCTGGACTCTTTTTTGAGTGGTGTGGTATGAATATGATGTCTTTAAACATTAGTAAGTGTCACGAAGTCTCATTTTCACGTAGAAAAGATCCTCTAAACTTTATATACTGTTTTGACCATACCCCACTCAATTGTTCTGATTGACTCTAGAATCACATTCTCTAGTCACATTAATCAGATTACATCAAAGGCTATGAGAATGCTGGACTTTATCCAGAGGTCCTCATCTGAATTCTCTATATTTACTTTTAGGAGGCTTTATTGCTCACTGGTTCGTCCAATTCTATAGTACTGCTCAGTTGTTTGGTCTCCCTCATATCATTACTACATCAACCAAATAGAGAGGGTACAAAATAAATTCTTAAGAACAGCAGCCTTTAGGTCTGGTTATCGGAGAGAGGAGTACAAGTTAAACATAGTTTACAGGATATGAAGTCAATACCCTTGTGACCTTATATGACCAGCACACTCTGTCTGAACGCGTCGAGCGTCCAGATGAAAAGGCCTGAGATATATACCGCAGTAAGGTGGCGAGAAGTAAGGTAGCGAGAGTATCGATAACACATAACATGCTTTAACCTATTCAAAAAGCATCTAAACTAACTGTTTTTAAAATATTATCATCATTATGACAACTTTGGAAAAATAAGACGTAGTTTCAAGTATTAGTAGGATAAAATATTAAAAATTGACACTATTTTACAAGGGTAAGACACGGTACTAAGATGCTTGTAGATTGCTAGGGAGTCGTTTCGGCTAGTTTCAGTCGCCCGGCACTGCTACCTTTACAGATATTTTGTGCATGACTCCACAACTTAATTTGTGTACAAGAGACGTAGACTTCTTCCAAATCAAGCCATTTCTTGAGGCGATAGCTGTGCTCCTTCAAGGTGCAGAGTTGGGTTGGACATTGGCAGAGTAGACGTTCTGCGGTTTCAGTTGCATTTTTGCAAAATCTGGACTGGTCGTCTCCTACTTTCCTATTGCCTTTAGATGGTATTTTACCGGGAAGGGTCCAGTGAGCAGTATGTCGACAGCCCTAAATATTTGCTTTGTTCATGTCTGTGAGCTGTTCTGCTCTTTTGGCACGGATGGCCCCGCTAGGACGACAGTTGGTCTTTTTCCAATTTCTTTAGTTCTTCGGTGATGTGGCTCTTCATATGGCCACAGTAGGGCTCTGGACAATAATATGGCGTTCCAGCTCCTTCTTTCGCAAGGTAGTCTACTTTTTCGTTACCCTCCATGCCTCTACGGCCAGGAACCCACATTAAAGTTACCTGGTTACGTGCTGCTAGTTGTTTTAGGGTTTGCCTACAGTCCCAGACTAGCTTTGACACGCACTTGAGCCACCTGGCTGTCTGAAAATATGTAGATGTGCTTTCTGTGAAGTTCTTATGTGAGGCACTCTTCTGCTCATATATTTACAGCAAGCACTTCCGCTTGGAAGATGGTTATATACTTGCCTAGTTGTTTAGACAGCTAAAAGTTTGGACTTGAAATGTCCAATCCTGCTCATTTCGCTAGTTTTGAACATCTGTGTACCACAGCGGTGCGTTAATAGCCTAAGTGCCTTTTCACATCCGGTATCGGATATCCGATCGCGAGGTACGTAACTTTAAATGAAAGCTTTCACACGTTTATCGAACAGTCGGACGCCGAAAACGTGCTGGATAAACCGGATATCCGACGTCGGATATCCGATGTCGTACTCGTGTGAAACGGGGCTAAGGTAGTTTTTTACTCTCCCATAATTAGCGGTCATCAATAGCCACTGCGAATGGGACATCTAGGTTCAACATGACCGTCATTCACATCGTTTGGTGGCATTTTCCAGTATAATTTCTTCAAAGATTCGCAGGTGACCAGTCAAATCTCCAGGCTTGAATTGCGTATTTGGCATAGTCTTTGAGCACTGATAATCGCCTACTTCTTCATACTGAGATGAAGAGTAGGCATGTTCAGCAGTACCTCTAAGGCTGCGGTAGGGCACCTTGGCATCGCCCCTGTTAGTCCCAGGCATATCAGCCTTTGCACTTTATTAAGTTTGGTCCGAGCGGTGATCTGCTGGGTTTTGGCCCCAATACCAGCGAGGCGATAGCTGGCCATGGGCCTCATTATTATTTGGTAGATCTAATGTACCATTTTTGGTTTTAGGCCCCATGTTTTGCCAACTAGTCTGCGGCATATCCAGATTGCTGCTGTCGCTTTAGAGATGGAGTTTTCTAGATGCTTTTTCCAGGTAAGTTTGCGGTCCCGTGTGACCCGTAAATATTTTACCTCGGTGGAAAATGTTAACTGTGTTCCGTGTAAGATGGCCCCTCTCATTTCTAACTTCCTTCTTTTTGTAAACGGGACAAGAATGGTTTTCTTAGGATTTAGAGAGAGTCACTCGCTCCAATTCTTGATGATATTTAGGACATTTTGCATGCGGTTTGAAATTACGCCTTTATGTTTGCCCCTTTGCTATTACTACTAGGCCGGCTGCGTAGCCTAGAACTATAAATCCAGCTCTACTCAGAGTGGTAAGGATTTAATCCACTACTAATGCCTACAGTAGGGGGGAGAGAACACCTCCTTGAGGGCACCCTTTCGCTGTGCTCAACTTCCCACTCTGGAAGTGCTCTTCTGATGGACTGATGTGAGGTATTATCAAATGCTCCCTCTATGTCAATGAACGCAGCAAGAGCAATTTCTTTGCATTCGATTGTCTTTTCTATGTCTCTAACTAGACAGTGCAGTGCACTTAATGTGGATTTGCCTGCTTGGTAGGTGAACTGCCTAGGATGGAGCGGTGTTCTCGTTAAAGTTTCGCTTCTTATGGATTGATCGAATACTTTCTCCATTGACTGAATAGTCGTGGGGTGTGGATCAAACGATCTTGCAGCAGAAAAGTATCCTAGCGTTAGATACATTAACCATAAACTGAAATCCTGCCTACATACTAATGTAATATTTTTATCCTGCTGTATCATAGGTAGCATTTCAGCTAGCAATGTTAAGCCTTCTTATAATGTTTCCTTTTTTAATTATAAGTTATGTAACTTTATATCGCATACAGTTTCTTAATATCTGGGACACAATGGGCTCCAAACTCAAAAGCCTTAAAATTTCCAAATCATTACTGGAAATTATTGAAGCTCCAAAATCAAATTCTTCTAGTCTTATTCACATTGATTGCTGTTCTGGAGAGAACACAAGTAATGATGATCACGATGGTCTGGACCATACAGCTGGGCAAGCCTTGAACCATGATAGTTTGGATGGCTTGGGTGGTTTGGTGGATGTTGCATCGTCTGATTCAGATGGTGCTACTTTTTTAGGTGTGGCTACTTCAGATTAACTACACTTTTGCTAAATGTTCAATCCATAAGAAAAACATTACCGAATTAGAAGTTTTTCTGGAGAGACTGGGTTACCCTTTGCCTTTGCTACTTACTGAACACTGGTTGAGAACTGATGAGCCTGTTCATGTTTTGAACTATGTGGAGATGAGTAAGTTTTGCAGAGATGATTCTGCACCATGATCCTCTTGCATGGTCTCGCTCTTGACCTGCTTATATTTGAGAGCATATCTAAGTTTGACGATCTTTGTAGTGAAATGTCTTTTGAGTGCTCTGCTATATTTTCTGACCTTTTGAACTTGTTTGTTGCGTGTATTTACCGGTCACATGGTTCTAGTTGTGATGTCTTTCTTGGTCGGTTGGAACTGTTGTTGAGCCTCATGCATCTGTCATTATTCAGAGCGACTTTAATATTAATTACGTTGACAGCAGTCGGGGGACTATGTATGCTCGAATGTGGGTGGTGATGTGCCGTGTATGGTGATTAATGCAAGTCTGTCTGACCATGAGGCGGTCTTCTGTAAGCTTCATTTCAAGAATAAGAGACTGAGGGCGCGAAGAAGACGTGGCCGTGTTTTTGGTAGGAGAACCTTTGCTGCATTTGCCCATGCTTGCTCAGGGATTGATTGGGGCCCCTTGTGCGGTGGAGGCAACCCACTGTTTACTTTTTACCAACCACTTATTCATGTTTTTAATGCCGCATTTCCCATTTTAACTTTGAATTTGAAACCAAAAATAGATAAGCCATGGGTTACGAAGGGTGTAAGGGTTTCTGCAAAGAATATGAGATGCCTCCATACTATTCGTATAAATATTCATTGAATAATACTTTAACAATTACCGTAATATTCATCGCAAAAAAATGTATAAAAATAAGTATTATACTTGCAGACTGGCATGTGCAAGCAACAAGCAGAGAGAGGCATGGCGAATAGTTAATTCCCGGCGGGGTAAAGCATCTAAGAAACTTAATTCCAAATTGGAAGCTAATATATAAATTCTTATTACTGCTCCATTGTCTCTCAACTTACCACGAGCCTCTCTTCTAATGGTACTGACCCATTGATTTTTTGCTTGGCATCTCAGTTAATAATGCCTTTTACTTTACTCCTGTTACTGCTCAGGAAGTTCTAAACACTTTAACCCAAATTAGAAACAAGATATCTGCAGGTTGGGACGAGATACCTGTGGATATTTGTTTAAATCTTCCCTCTGCAGCTCTATCATCACTGGCCGAATCTATCAAAAGATCGGTCTTGAATTGCAATATTTCAGATTCGCTGAAGAGGGTCATTGTCATTCCTATATTCAAGCAGGCCTATTTCACTGCTGCCTACCTTGTCCAAGATTGTCGAAAAGCTCTTTAAAAAAGAATGGTTAACTTTTTGGAAACTAATAACATATTAAATAAATCCCAGTTTGGATTTCTGTCTTCCAAAAGCACCAATGATGCCATTTTTCATATACTTGAAAGGCTTTACCTGGGGTTCAATGATGGAGATGTGGCTGCTGTTGTGTTTTGTGATTTGACTAAGGCCTTTGATTGTGTATCGCACGAAATACTACTGAGGAAGCTTGAAGCCTATGGCTTCAGAGGGTGTGTTCTAACGTGGTTTAGGTCCTATTTGTCTGACAGACGACAGAAAGTTGTCTTTAATGGCAGCTCTTCAGAGGAGTTAAGTGACTCAGCGGGGGTGCCCCAGGGTTCTGTTCTTGGCCCACTTTTTTTTCTTTTATACACTAATGATCGAAATCGGCCAGTGTATATCCTTTGCTGGCGATACTACCCTTCTTTGGCATAGCGTGGACGCCCAGACTCTTAGTTGTATGATTAACAGGGATCTGGCCATTGTTAAGGGATGGTGTGACTGCAATCGATTGTCGTCCAATATTTCCAAGACCAGTATATTGTACTTCAAGTGTCATCTAAATGGTGTAAACCCGGATACTGACCCTGTTCCGTCCACTCTCCCACTTTCAATTCGAATGGTTCCAACCTTTAAGTTATTCAAAACGCAGGTGAAGAAAATGCTGCTTACCAATGCGTACTATAGCTTAGAGGAGTAGTTTCTAGACTTTGATTAGTTTGTTTCTGTGTATCTGTTTTTTGACTAGTTCTATACGGAAGAGTGTTTATATATATTTATTTATTTTAAAATTTGTTCTTTCCTTGACTATAATTGTTTTTTTTGCCATTTAAATAGCCATAGTTCAGCTTTGCCAATGTATACCGTATATTTTTGACAATATTGCATGTTTTTAATTGAAAGTTGAATTGAAATATTTTATCTCAGATTGTTTTAAACATTTTTAGTATTACTTATATGTATTGTATATATGTTACTTTATTATTAAAAGTTTGATGTATTTTGCTAGCTTTAGTTTCCAGCTTTGCCAATGAGAAAATTTTCTTTAGACAATAAAGCATATTTTGCATGAATGAATGTATTAGGCTTTAAGATATTTTTATTTTTGTTTTGCTTTGTCAATAACAATATTTTGTACTATAACAATAAATAAAGTGTAATTTGACTTTGACTTTCACTCCATTGTTTTAAGGAGAAAGGAGGTTAGGCTGATGTATAGACTTCTAATTAAATATCGCCCTCAAGTTCCAACTTTGAATTTGAATTTGAAAATGTTATGTAATCATACAAGGCAAGCTATAAACAACGCAAGCTGTTATAAACCTTAGAGTTGCAACGGTCAGCAAATAGTCAAGCGGATCAACAGTGGGATAGACTTTTGGCTCCCACCTATTTCGTTCGATCATTGGGCCGTAGTTCACTGAAATGCACCCGCCTAAAGTACTAAAGTCGAATCTACGATAAATTTGTCAAAGTGATAAGCAAAATCATTTGAAAAGGACAATTTGAATGACCGAAGATAACCACATAAAATACTTGATTATAAAAAAGAGACCAAGACCTATGATTTAAAGTATAGGTACCTGAACCAAAAGACATGCGTGTTCTAGTAAACAGGTACAGTATGACTGCACCTAACTGGGCTACATAAAACCCTCATACGCAGCAAACTTGAAGGTATTTTCAGCCTTTAAAACCTTCCACTTTGAATTTTCCTTATATATATATACGAAAGTTCCTTTTTTGATTTTTGCCATAATTATCGGCTTAAAACAGGGAGGTAAATGGATTAAAAACAAACGAAAATCTACAATGCAGAAGCAATCTTGGCTATTCCAATTAATTCGTCCGCTCCAACCTGATTTTCTGATTGAGTAATTAAAAGCTCCGATAAAACCATTTTTCCGAGTTAAAATTTAAATTCAACATCACCCAAGATAAATTTTTCCCTCCGATGGAAATTTTATTAAACGCCCTCCCGTGGCTTTTTAATGTAAGCGCGCATAAAAGCTTTAATCTTAATCCATAAAGCGTCAATATTGTGACAAAGATTTGCTTAATTAAAGCCAGGAACAGAGTAAATAATCACTCATTTACGCTGTTAGGCCGGGGAAAATGGCGGAAATAATGGGCCCCGGGCTTGCCGTAACTAAAGGTCAAATAAAACAACATTTTTTTCTCCTTTCTTTTGAAAGCGAAAAGAGCGCTTTAAAGCAAATATCATAGTGGAAATAAATGAAAGTTAAATTTAGTATGAAGCTTATATATCATGTTCTAAAATGTGTATCATTTTGGTTCTGAATAATGTAACATATCCTTCTCAACGATGTAAATAATAATAAAGATGTATGCAAATGATGCACTCCTACTACTCAATTATTAATATCAATATCTATATCTATCCAATTCATTAAAACTTTATTGCAGATATACTATTTCCACTTATTAACTTCAACTGTGGCCAGCAAATAATTTCCACAACTGTAGGAAGCTACATTTAACGTGAAATCCATAATACTATTGCAAAATGGAAAACATTTCTGTTAGAGGCGATTTAAAGAACACGAAATGGAAATAATATCTCTTAATTCATAGTTTTTTGACTAAATTAAGGTTGATGATTGTGGGAAGTTTTAAGGAATATTGTAAGCATATAAACTGTTAATTAATTATTACCCTGTTCTAAGTTTGAACTTGGAAAATTTTGTGTAAACATTCAAGACAATGCAGACGAACAGCGCAAGCAATTATTATAAATCTTAAAGTTGCATTTTATTATATAAATAGTCAAGCGGACTATCAGTCTTGCCCCTAGTCCACTTGAACCATTGCATTGCAGTCTATAGGAAGGTAGCTAGATAGATAGATATATGTGTGAGGGAGGCGTCAAAGCCTTTATGTCACTGCGACCTGTAACACAAATTATGTTGGGTTAATCTGTGCCTGTAAGATCTATTGCAACTCTCCTTGCACTTAGAGTATTGTGTCTAATCGTGTCTTCTTGATCTGACTTCAAAGTCTGGACAGTGACTCCATGGTGTAACTTAACGATTCTGCATTGGTTTCCCCGCAGCTTCGAAGCACAACCTCGAAAGTCTTTCACATTGGCAGAGAATGTGTTTTGCCGACTCCTCCCCTTCCTGGCAGAACCTACACAGGGTTTAATTCGCCAGGCCTATCAGACTTATATGTCTCTTTAGTCGGCAGTGTCCTGTTAGTAGTCCCACTATGATTCTTATTGACTTCCGATTATAACTTAACAAATCTGCTGTAAATTTTGCTGAAGGTTTGTTGATGAAATTGATGGAACCACCTCTGGAACGCTTCTTCTATCCCTTTTTGAATGGATGTCTTGGCTATGGGCTTTGCAACTCCGCAAAATGGTTCTGGTCCAATTAGTGAATGGGACAAGCCTTCTCGGGCTAATTCGTCTGCCATCTCGTTGCCTTTAAGGCCTTCGTGTCCTGGCACCCACGCCAACGTCACTTTTCTATTAAGCCTTCCAGATTTATACAGTCCAATACTAACTTTGATGTTACTGTATTGGAAGATACTGCTTTGATTGCTGCTTGGCTATCGGAGTAAATAACGACTGTCTTGTTGCTCACCTTCCTTCTGATCATTTCCTCTATACAGAGGATGATAGCTGTAATTTCCGTCTGAAATACTGCGGCGAGTGTGACCATAGGTATCGAGATTTTGGTATCTGTCCTTGGTTCGTAGATTCGGGCTCCTATCCCTCGGTCTGTTTTCGACCCACCTGTATACCAGACTGTGTCTGCCCTTATGGGTGGCCCTTTTATCCATAGGTGGTGTTTGTGTTGAAAATTACTTTTTAAAACTATACTGCGGAGTGGAGCGGTTCGAGGGTATGCCTAGGATTTTATCCTTCTTAATCTCGCAGTATAGATTATTGTTTTCGGTGCCGTGTCCTCTTATTAGTGGTGTTTGGCTTTGTGTTAGTCTGTAACAGACCGATTTGGCTTCGCCTTGTATGAGAACATGGAGTGGGTGTAGATTTAATAATACCTCTACCGCTGCTGTTGGCGTTGTGCTCATGGCTCCGGTAACACAGAGGCAAGCTAGTCTCTGTACCCCATTTAGCCTTCTCATTGCCTCTACGTGTCTGGTTTTCGTCCACCAGGCGATTGCTCAAAATGTTATCATGAGTCTAACCACCCTTGTGTATAACCATAGAGTAATTTTCGGGTTCAATCTCCAGTTTTTCCCACACATTCCTCTACATATACCTAGAGCTATTGTAGCTTTTAGCACCACTTTTTGGATGTGCGTGTTCCATGTAAGTTTTTGGTCAAAGATGACTCCCAGGTATTTGGCCTCGTTGAAGAAGGGTATAGCTTCTCCAGCTAGCCTCATTTGCCTTACCCCTGTTAAATCTCTCCTTTTGGCGAATGCCACCACTGTTGGATTAACTGACATTCTCTGCACCAGGTGTCTACGATGTTAAGGGTTCTTTGGTTTCTTTCCGATATGGTGCCCGTGAACTACAATCGTCAAGTCATCTTGACGCCCGAAGTTTTTGGATTAGACCATCCACTAGAATGGCCCACAGTAGTCTGTGTCTCGCCATAGGTGGATAGGATAGTCCTATTTTTAAGGCTGGCCTCGATCTATTGACGGATGGTTCCTGAGACTTGTCTTCCTTCAAGGGCTCTTCCGATCGAATCTGGTGACGCGTGGTTGAAGGCGCCTTCTATATCGAGAAAAGTGGCTAGTGCTATTTTTTTATCCTCTATAGATTTTGATAGCAGCCTTCTCAAATCTTCTAGGGCTAAGCCCGTAGATTTTTCTGCTTGGTATGCATATTGACAGTTGCTTAGCGCGTTGGCCTTTAGAGCACTATCTCTTACGCACCTATCGAGTAATCTTTTAAGGGTTTCCAGCATAAACGTCGATAGACTGATGGGTCTGAATGACTTTGGTGTCTGGTCAGGGATCCTGCCTACCCTCGGCAGGTATATAACCTTCACCTATTGCCATTTTGTAGGTATGAATCTCCAAGCTATACAGCTTCTGAAAATCTTACAGAGAGATGGGACCAAACTATCCTGTCCTCTCCATAGAAGTACTAAGTATACCTCATCTAACCCCAGCGATTTGTACGGTTGAAATTGGCTAACTACCCATCTGACCTTAGACGGCGCTATGATGTCCGCAGCTAGCCTCCAATCTCAATACGTTGGCCTTCTTTTAGGAGGCTCTTCGAACACTGTGATTTCCGTCATCTGAATTGACGCTGGAAAGTGGGCTTTAATGAGAAGCTTCAGACTTTCCTCGCATATCTTTGCGTATTCGTTGTCTTCTCCTTTCAGGAGTTCGACCCGGTTTGTAGAGTTTCCTTTAGCTAGCACCTTGTGTATCTTTGCACAGGTGGGGGTCTCGTTCACCCTTTCGCAAAATATCCTCCATGAAACTATTTTTGCCTTGCGGACTTCTTTGTTGTATTCCGTCAAAATTACCCTAGATAGGTCCCATTCATTTGTCTTCTTGACCTTTGTAAACAGCCTTCTTACGGTCTACCGAAGCTTATTAAGCCTATCTTTCCATCAGATTGTATTACCCCCCTGTTTCCAAGTCTTTTCTGGTCAGTTTTCATGTCATGCTGTAGCAACTGCTTCCGTCACCTTTTCGACTACCGTCTCCAAACCTGTCGTGCGTTTTATATCTACTGTGATTCCTTGGAGACCTTCGCTGAGGGATTGTAAGTATCCTTCCGAGTTTGTGTCCCTTGGACTTCTGAACAATACTTCTTTGAGCACGGGAGTCTTTATGTCAAACATTATGTGCCTATGATCTGAGCACGATGGTTCTTATGACACGTGCCAGTTGACAATCTTTTCACTCATCATATTTGTACAGATGATCACGTCCAGGACCTCTCGTCGGATTGCGGTGATGAAAGTGGGTGCAGAGCCTCTGTTAGCTATTTCTAACCCTGCTGAAAAAATAAATTGGTCTAGTAACCCATAGAACGTGGTATGCATTAGTGTCGCACCCGGCTACTAGTTGTAGTTTCCTTTCCACGCAGTAAGACATAACATCCTTTAGGACCTGCGCTGGACACGGTTCCTCCTGCCCAGGGAAGTAGGCGGAACATACTATCCAGCCTTTTGAGCCTCTCTTCCGTGATGGTTCTTCCATAGGAAGGTAGTATCTGATTGTTCTTCTGACATCCTAATTATCAAACCTGATTCAGGAGCTGCCGTTCTTAGGAACGCAGTCCCTTGGGGTATCCCCGCCTAAAGCACTAAAGTCGAATCTACGAGTTTACATAACCAGAACCGAGAAAATTTCTTTTAGCGGATCGAAATCACAAAATGTTAGTGACGCTGTGAGTATTAGAGAAGGTATGGAGTTAACAATACTAGATAAAAAGCAAATCCTAGTGGTGTCCTTGTAAATAACACCTCACAGTTGTTTCCAGCGCCGTATTATTCAAAGTGTCGTCTGCAATTTTTTAAACACTTTGTTAAGAATTGTCTTGATCCATAAATTGCATCACAAGAAATGAAGTGTTTCATATCCATTTTGATTGTTAGTTGTTACGATGTAAAGCGTTCAAAAGAGGAGAGACCGGTTTAAGCAAATTTGGAGTTTGTTCAACGCTGGGGTACGACGTTGTTAGAGAGGGAGCATGTGTTTTAAAAAATTATTTAAACTACTTAAACACTCTGACTATTGTTAAATGAGTACAGGCCATTAAAGTGCTGAGTGAAATTAAGCTAAACTAAAAATACGTAAATTATTATCTAAGTGAAATAACCAAAAACACATTAACTTTCTTAAGAAACTTTATTATAAAGCAGGCACCATGACCTCTAAGCAATTCAGGCTATACCTCAATCGAAAATACATAATACTATAAGTAATGCTCAATATTTTATATAGCTCTTAGGTTTCTACCTTTCTGAACTTCCAATTATATTTGTTTTAAATAATATTAACTTGCTATATTCACATTTTTTTCAATTTTCTCCATCCCTAAAATAGGGCGACGTCACTTTATGGTATCAAGTTTTAAAACCAATGCAGTTTTCTGAGAAATCAATATTTGATTGTTAACAAAATCAGGGTACAAGCTGTGTATAAATGTAAATATTCTTAACAAAATTTATAGCTTAATTCTTACTCGAAAACTTTCTCCATATATAGCGCCATTTTAGCTAACGATACGGTCTTTGAATTAACTTTCCCTCGCTAGTGTATTTTCATTATAGTCGATCTAATTAGTATTTTCTCGAGCCGAATGTCTTTACACTATCTTTGTCAGTGATAATATTACACTTCCTATTGTTATTTCCCTCGTTTCAATCGAAGACATTTCATAGAAGATATTGTTGTTCGCCTTAATTTAATTTTAAATATTGTCAGGAACGTTGTTGCATTATTATCTTTTCGTTTTTGTTTCCACAATATTTTCTTGTTTTACTCCTCCTTATTCTCTTGTACCATTATACCTTTCACCTTGAAAGCTCTGGTCATTGAAGATCAATTAAGGACCTTCAAACTATATCAATGGTATTTCTGTTGCAGATTTCGATCTGCGTATAGCCATAAGTTCGCTGTTCACAATATAATTCAAGGTCACAGATAATCAAGGTCATATGGTTGGGAGAGCATTCTCCGTCGTACATAACCTACTAGAGTCTAATTCTAAATCGTCAGTATAAATTTTGATGTGACGAAATAACTACTACATAAGCAGCTTGAAATGGCAACACTTGCGGAACAGTGTTTTCATATGTTAGCGTTTTCTGTAAGATCTTACTCAATTATGTAGATTTCAAACCAGGAAAGAATATGAGATATTTTAAGCCCGATATAAAGTGTCTTGGAAACACCGGGGCTGGCATCGAAATTAAATTGTAGACAAATTATTTTCGCCAAAACACAAGGGAGTTTTCGCTAATGGGAAAGTAATGCTCGGTGGGCCATCGCTTTGTTAGCGTTGGCAGGTGGCTACATTAAGTTCGTCGAGAATGTGAGTTGACATTTCAAGACGACTCTCTTAATCCGATTATTCTCTTTTAGGATAAATTGTTTTCCCCGCTTTATTGGATTAGTCGGTCCGTGGTCCCGGAGGACGCGGAACAGTGGGCGATGTACTTAATTTTTTCGTTGTCGGCGAAATCGATATTTCACGCAAAGTGCGAACATGGGAAGTCTAAGTGTTTTATAGAGAATTAGTGATGAGGAAACGATAAATTACTCAATTGAACCCTCTGAGTCCAAAGTAAAGTTTTTACAAAATTGGCCTGCGCAAGTAGAGGTAGACGATTCGTTCTACAACCCATATTTCTCCGTAATGCATCTTTGAGAAATAATTTCGGTTAGAAGCTAAATATTGTAATCTACTAAATTGCATAAGCTACCAAAGAAATATCACCCTGTCCTAAGTTTGAACTTGAACTTGGAGATTGTTATATAAACATTAAAGGCAAACTATAAACAATGCGAGCAATCAACGGGAGCGAATTTCAACCTTAAGCATAATTTTTTTGATATAAATATGCTACCGAACCTTCAGTTCGTCAGACTTTGTTCTCATCAAAACCAGCTCCCAGGTTAGCCAGACAACTGTCTACGGGTTCTATCCGCTCTTAAAGTTAGCTATACAGCTGCTTTAGGTTCTACTCCATTATTCCTTACCAAACTTGGCACCGGTTAGTCACTTGACGACTGCTAGGACCAGGGGTTTCACAACCACCATAGTAAAGTCAAGACAAGAAGTTTGTCAGAGTTCTGAGAAAGACAAGTGTCTAAATAGTCAGTTAAAAAGTTTAGTGAAACATTGCAGGCTCTTAAATGAAACTCGTGTCTTATGAAAAACTATAATTATAAGACAGTATACAAGACCTATAAACAATACCTCAAATCGAGAAAACATGCGCACCTTAGTAATCGGGTGTAATAGAATCTCATTTTTTTAAACCAATAATCATTGTTAAAGTTTTATCATTAATACATTGATATTGTTATAAACTAAACATGCTGACTTTATCCTCTCTTCGTACCCAACGTAACTCCGGCTCCGGTCTACCTCAGTTACCCCCCGGCACTCTAAGCAAGGCGTGTTCTCACGAATAGAACATACAGTGGCAGATTAAGGGAAGCGTTAAGACCCCGTCATTGCACTATTCGCGACGCGGCTCTTCTCTCAAACGTTATTCTTTTAAAAAACGCGACATTCGTGACAATATTTGAATCGGAGCTCAGTATAGGAGCCTGCTGCATGTCATCAGGACGCAATCAACAATATCAAAAGCCTTACCAAAAAATAACGTTATGACAACATGACTAAAAGGCGAAGCTTCATCAGATTACCCAAGAAATCAGTTTACATGGAGCTAATAAATTTCACTGAGTCAAGAATAAATCATTTTTCCTTTTATAATATTTTCAAATTATTTTTTATTAGTAGAGATAGGTGGTTAGTTCTGCGTGCGTCCCCCGTTTTTCGGAGCACATCTATTACATTCATCCGTAATCTTAAATATTGTCTGCGGAATTTTGATCAAGACAGTAGAGTAATTGCTTATCACACGTAACGGAGGTATAAACAATATCAACATCTTTACCAAAGTTCTGCAACACGCAATTTCTTATAAGGTCGTTAGTAAACGGCCGCGGTTAATTATAAAGGCCGCATGCAAAAAGCTAAAATTGACAATGTGAAATATATTGAAGAAAAGAAATCGGAGAGTGAGGAATGAAATAAATAATCGGCATCAAGCCCTAACTGAATTTTAAATGTAGGGTGGAGACTTTTTAATCTCTACTAGCCACTCCTACAAGTGAGGCAGCATTGGTGGTCCCATGGGTCAACCTTACTCAGGCCCATATTATTCCTGATGATGCCCTTTGTTAACCCAATTGATGCACCTTTACATTCATGCCAAAATAAAATCCCCATTCAATAATATCCGCTGCTTGGTTTAATAAAACCAGAATATTAAGGACGAGAGTTATTGAAAAGCAGGACGGCTTACTAATATGAACGCTAATAGTAATACTCCAATGGGGCACTAATCTGGCCAATTCCGTACGAATGTCTCGTTAGTTGCATGTTGGGCTTGCAGAGGCCATAATTATTGTTTCGAGAGAACAAATGTCCTATTGTTTTCAATGTATAGTGTGCTATTGTTATTTGATACCAGCTTGTGTATGATTCGTGCATTATTTTAAGTAAATGCTTACCTTCTAAATGAGGGTACATATTCTTAAGAATATAACAACTAGCTCTTCCTCAAACTGAGATTAAGTCAGAAATAATAGAGCTTTTTTCCAATATTTTAAAATTGCAATTTAAAAAGGACTTTGTCCCCCCTAGCCCACTCTAACCTTTGCATTGAAAATTTCCAAAAATTGCAATTCCAAAAATAATGGTAAAGAGCTCTCTTAT
>MU186794.1:27314-47139 GCA_016904865.1 Pissodes strobi | reverse complement strand
TTATTTCTGACTTTATCAATGTGAAGTCTACATAAAACTCTAGTTAAATCTCAATTCAAATTTGCAATCACGTGCATTTCCTACTTTCGGTTTGACGACAGAAAAAAGTCTTTTAACAATTCGAATAAAGATTGCTGTGCCCTTTTAGTTTGAGTTAGATAAGAATTTCTTTTAAGGTAAACCTTTGCGAAATGCTTTAGCGTTTTTACCTTTTAGCCGATCATAACCTAACTGTTTTCAGGTTCGACAAGTCACGATAATATTTATTATATGACAAATTACTATTAATAATGGAAACATTAAAATTGTGTTAAAAATATTTGGGTTTTCTCTCCACCTAGAGCCGCTTGCTCTGGCTCCAGGGTGTAAACAGCACAAGTGCTAGTTTAGTGACCCTAACGAAGCTGAAAAACCTAAAGGAAACTGGAAAAATGGTCAGCATTTCGAGGAACAAATCTGCCCCCGTAGTCAAGAACGAACAAATCGAAAAGTAAAAATGGTTAGTAAATACAATAAAACAGTAAAAAGCTCTTGCGGATTGTCAAGCTTTGAATTAACCTTGACAAAATGACAATTATAATGCCATATCAGTTAATTACTGGTTACGGTTACTGGTCTTTTGAGTTAATGTGATATTGAGTTATTATATAAATGATTAATTCGTTTCTGAGGTTTTCTATATCTACAATTTGGTGTTATTCGCTTAGGAAGAATTTAATAATTTGTGTTGAAAGGTTTAATTAGTTTATAAGTGTCCCTTATCAACTTCAGTTTTTAGCAAAGGTAACCAGGTACTATTCAAAGTAACAGAAGTAGAAGCAACACGTTCATATAAGTTTGGAGTTCTTTTATACGTTTTGATAATGGTCTACAAGTTTCACCAATATAAAATTTTATTGCATTTACATGGTATTTTATAGATCATTTTCATTGAGTGGTTTTGTTTGTGTTAGTTTGTATCTAGGGGTGTTTTCTGTTTTGAAAATAGTACGAATGTTAAATTTATTACTTACTCGTTTTATTTTGTCTGATAAACTTGGATATAAGGAATAAAGAGGTTCGTTCCCTCCTCTGAATCAACAAAAACTTATTTTTTTTATAACTCCAAGAACTTATACAATACACTCTCGCTACATCTTAAATCCATCCCTTCATTTGCTAAATTTCGTGAAAAACAAAAGCTTACCTACTAGAAAGACCTTAATAGTCTATAAATGAGTTTTACGTGGATTAATTTTTTTTCTCCATTAATCGTTAATCGTTATTAAATATTTCTAGTTGGGCATCATGTGCGGCGGTGAAGAGAATTTTATAGTAGGTATAGGATTATCTTTTTGACGAATGAGTGGTTTCGCGGATATACAGGAATTACACAAAATTAAATTTGTTTTGTTTTTTGTTCACTTTCACTAGGTATTTCAACTTTGCAACCTATGCACATTTTTCAAGTCAAGTTCACCGACATGAACTTCCTTATTTTTTCAACAGCACGCTTCACTTTAATGTTTGTTTCATATTTTGATAACACTGAGTTTCATTATCTTATGTTTTGTGTACTTCCTATGGATTTGGTTTAACTGCTTATGATGTTCTGTAATATAGTTTTTGATAAATCGTGACCAATTTCAATTTGAAAATTACTTGTTGTTCTATTTTTATTGTGTATATTATTGTATATATTAAATTTTGTTTTGTTTTGTTTTGTATTTGCTCTACTATGGTTAGTTTATTTATTTAATTCGCTTTATCCATACAATTTATTTGAATTTTTCTGTAGCAATAAAGCATACTTGACTTTGACCTTGACTTTGAAGTCTATTTTGATTTTGTCTAATATTTGGTTGTTCAAACTCTATGAAGCATTTTTGAATGAAATCAATAGGACAGTCATTATTCATCAAAACATTGTTTAAAAATTCTTTTTCTTGGTTGAAATTTTGATTTTTACATATTATTTTCAATCAAACAACACTAGCTCATATATATGAAATTCAAAATATTTTTTAGAAAAACTATCATAAATTAATTTAAATCCTAATGACGCCCTGGTGAATTTTGATGTTAGTCTTTTTACAAACATACCTGTTGATAAAACTTTAAATATTTTAAGAAATAAATTAGCAAATGATACTAACCTTAGTGAACGTACAAAACTTAATATTGACACCATACCCGAATTATTTACTTTTTGGCGTAAAAACTACATATTTTCTATACAATACTAAATATTATCAACAAAATAATTGAATGGATATGGGTTCGCCTCTATCACCTTTATTAAATAATATTTTTATGGAAATTTTTGAATCAAATTTTGTTGAAAATTATCAATATGAACTTTAGTTTGGTGGCGTTGTATAGATGACATTTTTTCAATTTATCAATACAACGAACATTTTTTTAACGATTTTGTAAATTATATTAACACGAAAAAACCTACAATCCAATTCACTATAGAAAAAGAAATGAAAGAACGACTTTAATTTCTTGACATTCTTATAAAAAAAGACTTGAATAGTTTCGAAACAAAAATATACAGAAAACCTACGCATACAAGCAGATATTTAAATTTTAAATCAAATCACCCAATAATAGTTAAAAAGGGGGTCTTAAAATGTCTATATGATCGAATCAAAATAATATGCAATAATTAAAATTTCAACACAGAAAAAGAACCTTTAAGCAATGATTAGATTAATAATACCTCTCCTATTTAAAAATGCTTTATAAAGTTTGAACAACCAAATATTAGACAAAATCAAAATAGACCTATTACGAACCTCTTTATTCCTTATATTCCTGGTTTATCAGACAAAATAAAACGAATAGGTAATAAATTTAAGATTCGTACTATTTTCAAAATAGAAAACACCCTTAGATCCAAACTAACAAAAACAAAACCACTCAATGAAAATGAAACTACTAAAAATGTTATCTATAAAATACCATGTGAATGCAATGAATTTTATATTGGTGAAACCTGAAGACCATTAGCAAAACTTATAAAAGAACATCAAACTTATATTAAAATACACAATTCCAAAAATCACATATTTGTCAACATGCATTTGATAACAATCACAGAATACAATGGAACGCATCAAGTATTTTAGCAAAGGAACCTTCATCTATAAAACGTAAAATTAAAGAAAGTGCTTTAATTTTATTAAATAAATATTAATGTGTTTCATCTTCTGATGGTTTTACTAGCGCCTGTTTACCTTTGCTAAAAACTAAAGTTGATAAGGGACACTTAAAATTAACTAAACCTTTCAACAAAAATCTTTAAATTCTTCCTAAGCGAATAACACCAAATTGTAGATATATAAAAATTTTATCGAATTAGCCTTTACTTGATGGAGATCCATAACTAAGAACCACTGAAATAAGTAAACCACTGAAAGATGTCCACTAACTTTATTTAAACATGACACGTGTTTCGACGGTAAAGTATTTTTCAAATGTGAATAGTTACACTAAAATATGCTAAAATTATATAGTTCAGCGGTTACGGGTAAATTACAAAAAATCATCTTGACCCAGGCGCCTTATGAATAACAAATGAAACAAGTTAACAACTTCTAGGAAAGGTTTAATAACGGAGAAAACCCAAAATCAGTTTGTTCGTTAAATAATATATTCAATTTTTTATACTTATTGATTTCCATAATTTCTAACAGATTTAATTTTTTACCTTTATTTTCAATATGTAAAACATTGAAATCTTTATTGAAAATGTGGTTTTTATTAATTAAATGACAAGCATAGTTAGAAGTGTCCTTGCCATTATTGAAGCAAGACTGGTATTCTTTAATTCTCTTTTCAAAAGGTCTACCAGTTTGACCAATATATACTTTGGAACACGAACCAAAATTTAATTCATAGATACCATTTTTCTTACTTTTAGGTGTAGGGGATTTGTTATTTTTAATGAACTTACTAATTTTATTGTTGGTTTTAAAGGCAATTTTGGCATTCATATTTTTATTTTTTATATACTGTGATATTTTTTGTGTTAACTTTCCTGTGTGTGTTAAAATTTGATAATTGTTAAGTTCATTATTATTAATTTTTGGGTACACCGTAAGTGTTCGCAAAATATTTGGTTCTTCAACCAGTGTGTGAAATTTAATGTGTTTCCCAATTACATGAAACTGAAACCCAACAACAATAGCACATCAGCAAAAATTGCACAACAATATGGATTGAAAAAATGGCTTATCCAAGAAGACTCAGTACAACAAGAGGGATATTTTAAACATTTATTTGAAGGTAATACATATGGAACCCGCAAGAAGACTAAGTAATTTGGAATTTGACTTATTAGACAACAAAATTAGGGTTTTTATTGGTGATAATATCAACAAAAAAATCATAATTCAAAGCGATAAGTTACGTAGATTAAAATTTAAATTTAAAGAAACAAACAATGATATCAATAATTTTAAAGTTGATTCAGATCATAAATTTTATAATAGATTTGTTAATTTTACTGAGGTTAGTTTTAATACCTCTGAAATTAATATCCTAAATAAAGGATTTAACCATAACTTAAGTAACCATAATATCAATACTAAGTACCAACTAGGGGTAGAATGTGAATTAATTTCTTCTAATTTACATTTATCTAATTTAGATAAATATTTATTAGCTAATACCATAACTTCATATAAACAAAGATATTATAATCATGATTCCCAATTAATTAAATCCATAAATAAGAAATCTGTTGTCTCAGACATTATTTTTACTAGAGCCGACAAAGGAAAAACTATAATAGCTTTAAACAAATTAGACTACATTAATAAAACTTTACATTTTTTAAATCCAGAGAAATATATACAAATTAATTCGGATCCTACATTACACTATCAGAAACTTGTAAAAGAAGTTGTTAAAGAAGTTTTTCCCGATTACGTTAAATCTAACATTGTGTTAATGAACCCACAAGTATCTAAATTATATTATTTAATCAAATTACATAAACAGGATATGCCTATTCGGCCTGTAGTTTCGTATTGTACAGCCCCTGATGTGAAACTTTCTGAAGAATTAATTCACATTGTAGGTAAACATTGTAATTTCAAATCTAAATATTCCATCAAAAATAGTTATGACCTTGTGAATAAGATTTAAAAAAAATGTTACTTTACCATCTAACTTTAAACTTATTTCTTTTGATGTTAAAAATTTATTTCCTAATGTACCTCCGATTGAAGTGTTAGAATTAATTAAAATTATGTTAGATAAGAACCATATTAATCACATAATAAAACAGGATATTTTAAATTGCTTGTCATTATGTTTAGATCAAAATTATTTTGAATTTAACGATAAGATTTATACTTGTATGGAAGGTTTAGTAATGGGTAATCCACTTACTCCTATTTTAGCTGAAATCTTTATGGATAATTTAGAAAAATCGATACATGAACACCATCTTAGCAAATATTGCTTATATTGGTATCGATATGTGGATGACATTTTAGTTTGTTTTAATGGGACGTCAAGACAATTAGACATTTTCTTAGAATTTATTAACACATTACATCCCAATATTAAATTTAAAGTAGAATTGGAACAGGAACACTCTATTAATTTTTTAGACCTCAAAATTTCAAATGTAAACAATAAACATACCTTTGACATCTATCGCAAGCCATCTTATACGGATATAATTATTCACAACTTATCTAACCATCCGTACAATCAAAAAATGGCAGTATTTAATAGTTTTATACATTGACTAAATAACATTCCTGTGTCTGAAGATAATTACAATAAAGAGATTAATATAATCAAACAAAATGCTGTGAATAATGGTTATAAGGCTAACATTGTTGATAATTTAATTAAAAATTATGATACCAAAAAAGCTTTAGAATTGGTGTACCCAAAAATTAATAATAATGAACTTAACAATTATCAAATTTTAACACAAACACGAAAGTTAACACAAAAAATATCACAGTATATAAAAAATAAAAATATGAATGCCAAAATTGCCTTTAAAACAGCAATAGAATTAGTAATTCAATAAAAATAACAAATCCCCTATACCTAAAAGTAAGAAAAATGGTGTCTATGAAGTAAATTGTGGTTCGTGTTCCAAAGTATATATTGGTCAAACTGGTAGACCTTTTGAAAAGAGAGTTAAAGAACACCAGTCTTGTTTCATTAATGGCAAGGATACTTCTAACTATGCTTGTCATTTAATTAATGAAAACCACATTTTCAATAATGATTTCAATGTTTTACATATTGAAAATAAAGGTAAAAAATTAAATCTGTTAGAAATTATGGAAATCAATAAATACAAAAAATTGAATATATTACTTAACGAACAAACTGATTTTGGGTTTTCTCCTCCTTTCCTAGAAATTATTAACTTGTTTCCTTTGCTATTCATAAGGCGCCTGGGTCAAGATTATTTTTTGTAATTTACCCGTAACAGCTGAACTATATAATTTTAGCATATTTTAGTGTAACTATTCACATTTGAAAAAGACGTTACCGTCGAAACACGTGTCATGTTTAAATAAAGTTAGTGGAAATCTTTAAGGGGTTTACTTATTTAAGTGGTTTTTAGATATATAAAACCTCAAAATCGAAACTCAGTATAACGCTAACCTAAAAGACCAGGAACCGTAATCAGTAATTAAATGATATGATATTATAATTGTCATCTTATCAAAGTCAATTCAAAGCTTGACAATTTGCAAGAGCTTTTTACTGTTTTATTGTATTTACTAACCATTTTCAGTTTTAGATTTGTTCGTTCTTGACAACGGGGGCAGATTGGTTCCTCGGAACGTTGTTCCTTTCTCCAGTTTCCTTTAGGGTTTTCAGCTTCGTTAGAGTTACTAAACTGGCACTTGTGCTGTTTACACCCTGGAGCCAGAGCAAGCGCCACTAAGCGGAGAGAAAACCCAAACATTTGTAAGGTAAAACATGAATCCTCAACAACAATATAGAACATATCTACATTAAAATTGTGGACATCCCGCAGGCAAATAATCGTTCACTTTCCATTTCGAATAACGTTCGCAGCATATCAGCAAATCGATTTAAGTGCGAAACTGGGTTGGTTGAAATTAAGAGAGTGTTCACTGAAACTTCTAATATTGAGTCTGGGAAGATAATTAAAAGGAGGTGACTGGGGAAGTACGAATTAGACTTCATCCATTGTCAATTATGCATGAATGGGGCCATCGTGCGACTTTCCCTGTTTGTTTGATAATTTGATTTATTGGAATATTTGTTTAGTTTGGAAAACTACTGTCTTAATAAATTTTATTTTTTGTTGTTATTAGAGGATGCAAGGGGGGCATTTAGTATTATAAATCGTTGTCTTGAGTCTTCAGAATGTAAAGCTATATATTAATAGGCTAGGTGTGAAGTGAGTCCCCTATACCTAAACGCGTGGAGGTGGATGGAAAGGGAATTAAACGCAACGGGATAGCACCTGATTTGACATAAAAGGGTGCAAAGGCCGCAGTTTATAAATCAGTAACTTTCTTAGAGATTAGGAGCCTTCAGGATAATGATAGACGGAAGGAATCGTGTCCTACGTGCCTAACCACACTAAGAAGCTGGCGGAGCTCTTTACGCCGTTCACAACTCAACCATTCACATTAAAATTCCATTAGTATAAAATTATTAGAAAATTCTTTGCCGACGTCTGTCAGTTGACTAATAGTACTGCCGTCTATAGGCAAAGGCCTGATATCTTGGAACCTGTATTACGTCATTTACATGTAGCATTCTGTGTTTCGTGAAGGGCTTTTAGGGTATGTAGCTCAGTTCGGGATTGATCTACGTCAGGCGAGAAGAGATGATGAACACTTTGGTGGAAATAGTAACAAATGCTTAAAAATGTTACACTCTACGCGGTTTTTGAAGTGCGCATTTATTTTTGGTTTAGGTTTATTTTAAATTATTTATAGGTCTTGGTCATTGTTTAATATTACAGTCATTAGAAGCTGTATTGTCATTTATTAATGATTAGCTTATGCTGTTTAATTTAGGGAAATATTTGAGCATCTTTTAGACAGACTTGCTAAGCTTTATTTAACTCAGAGCTAACTCTGCACCTTAACTATTTGACAGGTTCTACTTTGAAGTTATTTTACTTCGAACTTTAGAAATGTATTACTACTTTAGTTGGGTAACCCCGAGACCGGGTACGTGTGCACTGCGGCAGAATCAGCTAGAGCGGGAAGGTTGATGGTTTGCATTGTTTATAATTTGTCTCGAATGTTTATATAATACTTTTTAAGCTCAAGTGATGACTAATTATCAGCTTAAGTGTTTTCATATTTCACAACGTTTACACGTAAACGTAATCACAAGGAAGATGGAAATGTATTAAGTTAGTATATCGTCCCCATTCATTAAGACAAACGATTCCTTCTAAGGTATTCTATAAAAAATCGATTGGGTTGCCTAAGTGTGCTTATTTTCCTTTCCATTATTTGCGAATGGGTCGTAAAAGGCCGGCTCAATTAAACGAACTTTATAAGCCTAATTATACGCCTTAGGATGTGTCAAAAAACCATTAACTAATTGGCAAAAAACTTTTATTTTTAAGATCCCCGGTAAAAAGCGTGAGCACGTATAACGTCGGACCCTAGCGGTCTTTCCATGATCAAGTAGTTCGGTGGCGTGGGACGCAGTGGGCTGACTTGTAAAGAAATTTACAAGTGTTCATATGTAAGAGCAAGTGTATTCAATAATAAGTAGTAATATATTTTGTATGTTTACACCACATGTGAAAACATTCAGTCTAACAAGAGCAACCCCCAGTGCCCTCTTGTGTTACTATCCAAGCATTCGATGTCATACCAATTTCTGGTCTTAACATTCATGGCATTAGAATGCAGCCTAGTCCAAACAGCTCCGATATTAGCACACCATGTCCCTTTATCAACGAAACCTTCACTTAAGTCTCTCGACATGGGTTATTTATTGCTGAAACTCCTGGCTGGCGTTTTGCAATCACATCTTCGTCACTCCCTTTTTTGATTTCCTCCATTGTGATCCCCAGGTACATACGCTCTTCAAGTGAAAGTTTATTATCGTTGCCGCCTTCCTTACCCACGTTGATAAATCTAGAATTCTAGAAGAAGCAACTACTCACAGAAACTCCATAATATTAAAATGAATTAAGATCTTAATAAGGTTACCTGCTGCTACTTTACATGTGGGATTCGCTGGACGGCATTCACCCAAAAACTTGTTTTGAGATGCTTCGGACCGCCCAACTAAGGGCTTCTGACTTTAGTCATAATCCGCTGTTCCATTTCACCCTCCTTTTGCAGTATCTAGGCCGTATAACAAGTTGGAAGGAATGTTGGATCGGTGGTACTATAATTTTTGACCCTTCAAGGTGTCGAGCACATAAGGTGGCAGCTGTGAGCTGAATCCTTGCAGACACAGATAGAAATAATCCAACGAGAATACCCAATTCCTCCCGGTCTGGAAGGGGGATTTCAGCTGGCTAGGACACCCAATTCTTCCTCGGAAAGAAACAACGGTCACTGAACGATAGACACGTGTTCACCCAAAATGGCGACAAAGGAACCGCTACAAAACATGTGTTCACTAGACCGAATACAAAACGGAAGTCTTAATAAGGTTAAGAGACTGAATAGGTACTAAATACATGTGATATTTTGAGCAAAAAGATCAACTGTTCTAACTGTAACTTCCGTATATCCTAGTTCCATTATTAGTCCTGTTCATTCCAAGGGTAATCAATGCATCCCGCACTGATCAGTACTGTTTTGATCCCGGGTGATGTCTACTGTGCATGTTTTCCCAGAGAATAATAAGTAATATCGATTTATTTGTGATTGGCTGTTTTCATTTACTAAACATTTTGTTGGAGTTGCGTGTAGCACAGTACAAATTGTAAAAGTGAAGTGGCATTTTTATAATTTTTTTTCCTTAAATGAATAAATTGATTGATAAGGTAAGAACATTGGCCAAACATCTTGCGTGCACTTGTACGTGAAGTGAAAATGACCGTTGGCCAGAAACAAGAATAAGTTCAGACCGCTGCGTGGGGTGCAACCACCCCTCTGCTTGTGCAAGCGGTCGATAATACCGGGTTTCGGCTCGGGTGTCTCAAAAGGTTTGCCTTATTGGTTTATTAAAATTATTATTATTCCGGCCTATAGCTGCACCGCAGCCGCTTTCCAATAAATACGTCTTTGACATGCGAGGCCCGTTCGCAGACGGTAAATTGGCCGATATTCGAGATGCTATTCGATGGCAGATGTGGCAACCTAGAATTACCTATACGCTATGTTAGACGAGAAGAGAAATGGGAGAAGACAAAATGGGAATTAGCGTGTTTGTCTCTCATCAAATTTATTGTTGTGTGGTTTGCAGAGTTAACCTGCGACGATAATCGTCAGATTTAACACACTGTAAAATGTTGTCGTAAATTATGATAGTTCACCCTAATCTCGCAAGAGGTTAAACGTGCAACAGTCAGTAGGATTTTTTATATAATTACTCAAGTGAACACAGACTTTGTTTCTCATCCAATCCTGTTCAATCAGTTTGCTATAGCACACATGTGCGTAGTGTTCGGGGGGTCTGAACCTGCGACGAAATTCCCTAGCTAAAAGTGAGTTTCGCTTGGTCCATAATCTGTTTAGTAGTGTATTTATGAGAGAACCTCTCCCATATCGATTATATATGTGGTAGCACATGAAGCACTCTTTTACGGTACGAAAATCTGTTAAGCCGTTCCAGATTTATAGGGTTTAGTGACCCAAACTAACAGAGAAGGCAGATGCATTATAATAATCGAGTAAAGTGTAAATTTCTTAAGGTTTTGACCAAAAAACATCGTTACTGTTTTCACCAAAGTATCTTGAGGTAACCCGCCTATTGAAAATATTATTTCATTAGACCTTATTCATTCGGTTTTGGAACACCCCATATAGTTTAGTTTAGTTTATTTATTCGTAATATTACCCAAAGTGTTTTTACAAGTCAATATAAATGAAAATATGTAAAATGCACAGTCACATGATTTAAACTTAAGTATTAACTAAAATTATTAAATTATATATGTACATACACAGTAAAATTCTAAAATTTATACTACAGACACTCAATTTGGAATATTTATAATAGACACACAATATGTATAAAGTACAGTTAACTTAGGTCATTAAAATTGTTATTGAGGTACTCTTCAAATGAATAAAAAGACTTTGTTAATAAATAGTTTTTGATTTTTTTAATAAAAGCTTGTTCATTAAGCGCCCTAACCTGCAATGGCAACACATTATAGAAACATATCCCATGATAAACTGTGAGTTAAATATGATGGTAGATTATGTTTGATAAAAGTCAAACATTGCAAGACACATGGGAAAGTGAGAATGACAAGTTCAGAAAAACAGTGTCGACAACAGTCACGGTACCCCAAACCAGTCAATGCAGCTGCGTTGCAAACCAAATATCTTCTCCCCATGAGCAGAGTGACCCCAGTTTAGCAGAGCAAATGACATAATAGAGCTAAAGCAACCATGATAGGCCAACAACAAAACTTCCCTTGATACAGTCCCGGATAGATTTCTCATCAAAAAGGTTTTTTTGATAATTTAGATGCCAGTCGAATAATGCGGTTTGCCCAAGTGAGACCAGAGTCGAGAAATACACCCAAGAACTTCACACACTGATCCTGTGGCAGATCTGTTTGAGAGCTTCGAAGTGAAAAATTTAGATGCTGTGTTTTTGAAGCATTAAGGTTTAGCTTGTTTGCTACAAACCATTCCCTCATTTTACTCTCTATTTCCTCTGTACTGGCGATTTTCTGTTTCGCTGGGTGATGATGCTGCAGTAGAGTATTGTCATCAGCAAACAGGATCAACTTATGCTAATGTGCACTGTCTGTAAAATAAGGCAAGTCATTTATATAAATAAGGAATAAGAGTGGGCCCAGAACTGATCCTTGTGGCACTCCACTGTTGATCAGATACACTAGCATTGTATGACACATATTGGAGCCGGCCATACAGGTATAACCTGACAAAGGCAATGCTCTCTGGATGGAAGTTGTAGTAGGAGAGCTTGCTTAATAAAATTTCATAAGATACACAGTCAAAAGCCTTTGTCAGATCAAAGAATGAAGCATACGTGTCGAAGCCCATTTCCAGACCCTTTGATGAAAAATCCACCAAACTCTCAATAGCCAGTGCAGTTGACCTGTTACTCCTGAAACCAAACTAACCCTGCATCAGGAGATTGTTAAATATTGATACATTTGATCCTTCATGAGTGATTCTAGAATCTTTGAGAATATTGGCAGCAGTGATATTAGGCGATAGTTTGACACATTATCAACTGAACCTTTGTTTTTATATATTGGTATTACTTTTGCCGCCTTATAGGATGTAGAAAAATGTTTTCTTTTATGCAGGCATTTAAGAGATTTGTCAATGGATAAATGATAATGTTTTTAATTGTTTTAATGAGTTGAACGTTAAGATCAAAACAGTCTTCGCTTTTTTTAAGAGTTTATTTTATCCCTAACCACATTGAATGTCACGTCATGAAATTTAAAAGAGTCAGTGGTGAATCTACCAGTAGTTAAAAATGTAGAAAAATTGGTTGCGGGTGTTGGTAATTCAGAGACTATACTTTCTGCAATGTTAACAAAAAAGTTATTAAAAGTTTGAGCAGTTTGATTTTTTGAAGAAGTAGATGTAGTATTTTTTAAACTAATTAAACTTAATAAAGTTGTCACTTGCAGCTTTTTTGGCTTTGCACAGCTCTTCCCGATAGGAATTTTTATACTGAGTCAACTCTTGCTTGGAAACCATAGTAGGGTGCTGCAAATGAATATTATGTAGTGCTTGTAACCTTTCCCTCATGTTTCTAAGACACTCACCAAACCATGAAGGTGTGTTGTCTTTAGGTCCCGATTTAAAGGGTTTAGATTTAATAGGGAAACTTTCTTGCATAGCATTATATATGAGACTGGTGAAGGCTTCACATCTGCTGTTAATATCTCGATCAGTATTGAGAATGGAGTTAAATTTAATCGATTCGACAGCATTGTAAAAATTTAACAAACCTTCATCAGTGATTGGCCTGTAATTCACCCTAACGCCACCCCCCTAACCTGCCCCAATGACTCAAATGTAGACACAACTCCTGTATGGTCCGATAAAGCATTAAGATCAATTGGCTCAGAGGTAAAGTTATTAAGATTAATATTTGTAAAAATATTATCAAGACAAGAATTATATCTAGTGTTGAACCGTACAGTTTTATACAAACCATATGAAAGTAGCAGGTCTACAAGGGAGACTACCCTATGGACCGCCGAGTCCAAAAAATGTATGTTGAAGTCCTCAGTTAAAACGATATTTTTTGGAATGTCCAGTGAATCAAAAACATTGGTCAAAATCTCTAAAAATCTGCTGTAATCCCCACTGGGAGACCTATAAAGAGTGACAAGATATGCATTAAAAGATGTTAGAAAGACTCCGGAGATTTCACAATGTATTTCCTTAGATAACTGGGACACCTTAAGCTCAGTAGCCTCAATATCATCTCTCAACAACACTGCAACTCCGCCATGAAGCCTCACAGTTCTGAAAAAACCCGCCGTACCCCCTGTACCTAGGAAATGTTAGTGATGATAGTTCAGCAGATACAAGCCAGTGTTCATTCAAACAAATACAACTATAATTACCTTCTTTGAAGAGTACCTCAAACTCTAAAATTTTGTTACGAATACATTGTACATTTGCATGCAAAATCTTTATTTCCAATTTACAATTTAATTTCATGTTTGGTTTACCCGATTCTGGAGAAGTGCATTTCCATACCACAACAGTGCCTGTCGGCCGTAGGTTGGCATTGAGGTACTCATTTTTCTTTCCATGGAGAATCTCCAGTTTGAAATTGGTCTTCATTTTGTCACATCGGCAACCTATCTCCAAGTGATTGTCCCGCCAGAAGTTTACTATGTCTTCAGGCTCAACCTCTGGAGCAAAATCTGAGAGAAATATATATTATGCCTTTTTTCCAGCTATTTTGAGACCAGATTTCACCTCACTGGTTCCAAACAAAGGTTTAGAACAGGTTTGTTGAACCATCTTGTTTTTGGCTCGCCTCTTTCCATGTGCCAGAGTCCATCCTGACTCGCCGTCGTCCGAGTCTTCTGAAACGAGAGGTATATTTGGATTTACTGGATCTGTGTCAACAATAAAAACATCGGTATTCTCCTCCGAAGTTATGTTTATTTGCCGTTTTTGAAGTTCTGGCTGTGTCTTACGATTCGTCGCCGGACCTTTAGTTGTGGTCCGGCGAATCACGTCAGAAAAGCCGACAGTGCATTCGGATTTATCCGCATCGAAATTCAGATTCCGCTGTGTACCTTCACCACCTTCTGATCCTATCATGTTAATGGGGGCATTGCAGACCTCTGGCGGCGGTTTGGTGATTGACAAACGCGGACTAGTCTGGTGAACAGCTGTGTTTGAAACCTGAGATGGCGGTGGCGCAAGGGGACTGCATTGTTTACCTTTTGGTTTTTCCGGTTTTTTATTAGGATCGGCTTTGTTTTTCCATAAGTACTCAACTTTCTTCTCTAGTAGATGGTATTTTTCTTCTAGTTCTGTGATTTTCTCATTTAGACTGGCTATCTCTAAATCCCTCAGATTTTCTGTTGATGTCGTGGCCGCCATTGCGACCTGTGGTTCGGATGCGGCAAGATGAGCACAAATTGCCGATTTTTTCGATGCAGCCTGCCTTAGGCACGATGGATGAAAGCAATCCTGACACTTCACACATATTGCTGGGGTTTCGTAGCTTTTTTTACAATGTGCACATATACTTTTTGGTTTATTTTCACTTTTTTTTCGCTTTGCAAAAGTCGGCGGCATTGGTTGCGTGGCCATGTTCTTGACTGTATGCAAAGAAGGAAAAAGAGAAGAACAAGTCACAAATTGAAGTCGGGTTTTGCGAGGTTTTAGTTACGTTGTTGGATTAAATTGTGTTTCCAAAAATATGAGAAACTTAATTAAAACACTTAAAATATACTTGGTAATAGACTGTCAATAAAACTATGCAGATTCTCTAATGCGAATCTATTGACACAAGGATACAGATTTGCAAACTAACATTAAGACGTTTAGCAATTCACTGTATATTATTGTCCTATTTTCTAACGTATTTATATTATTTAATATTGATAAAAAGTTAATAATTATAATATCAGCATGAGATTAAATATGATCTAAAAGATAAGTTCCTATATTAATGTTTCTCATTCTAGGTCTTTCGTCTTCTTCCATCGTCTTCTTTCTGAATATAAGTGGGTAGGGGTAGCTGAGTTTGTAATAACAGCATACTCCAAAATATGTTATTATGCAAATAATAACAGAAATGAACATGATAATCTAGACCCATGGATAATGGTTGGTTTGATCCTCTTCGGGAAGAACAAGTTTGTTCTGGTTATTGACAATGGAGGTTATGTGCTTCATTTCTTGCAGGTCCATTGACTTAAGTTTTATTGAAATTGGATATTGCTGGAGGTCTGACATATTTAAGGTCCGAAATTGGATGACTTTGGCTGGTAGAAGGGTAGTTTCAGTTGCATAAAACGTTTCAATGCCAATAGTTACATGGCATTTTTCTGGAATGAAAATGAGGTAGCTTCCAGGAAGTAGCTCACTGTGTTTCTCATTCTGGCACATTTCTGTGGTATGCGTAGTGATAGGAGTGGTCAGCAAAACGTTTTGGAGTGTGATTTGATTGGTTGTTTGCGCATCAAACTGTACTGGTATGGTGCTACCGTTGGTGGCTCTGTTTGTGATAACTATATTTACAACACAATCTTCATTAAGTTCTAGGTGGTTCTTGCAATAGTGGATATCTTCTATCTTCTCGCATGGTTCCTCTTCATATTGGTATGTCTTCATTTTTGCATTGAGGACTAGGTAGGGTTTCGGAGGTGGTATGATTCTATTTTGAATAGGAACTGGATACACAAAGAAATATTGAAATTGGATAGGGTCCAACAAAGGGTAGTGAATCAAGAAGATTATTCTCTCTTTGTTAAAGGTAAGTTGAATACCTAAGAAGTTGAAAAAACTATGTAGATTTTTAAAGTTTACAAGTTGGTCTTTAGGGTAAAGGGATGACATTTGCTTTATCATTGACTTTAAAATGTTTAGCGAAAGAAAGGTTGGATGAACCTTGTTTAGATAGGCAAACGTTATAGCATTTATAAGTTGATTTAAATAATTGTCTAGGCTAACAAGAGAGTTGATTATTAAATTCAAAGCGTTTATTGCATTAATATTCTCTTGATATTTGGTAATAAGTTGCATTGTTACTAGAACATTAGATCTTATTTGAAAAAGAGTATGATTGGTTTTTGTCATTAAATCTTGAGCAATGGTAATTGATCATTATTTTTTTCCGTAAGAAGGTGATCATTTTTATCTACGTGATTCAACAGAAAATTGATCCTTTCACCGTCTTCGTGATCAAGGGTTCCAAATAACCATTTAGATACCGTACCTCCGATATTAATGAGACCGCGTTTTTTCTAATATTAGGATTAATCACTTGCAATAAATGATCTTTTTTTTTCTTTTTTTTTTTGGATTAGGAGAATGCATATCTGAGCACGACCAGAGCATTGTTGTTCTAGAGCTCTGGACAGTGCGGGACTCCGACACAGCCGACCCACTAAACTCCCATCCCCTACTTTTCCCCATGCACTGGAACCGCTTTCGCATTACTTCGGTGTAGGGGGGCTGTCTCTTTATACATTTGTCTTGCTTAAGGTAGCATGAGTATAGGCTTCGTGGTACGGAATCTGCGCATATATGGTTTTATCAGTCTCTAATATCTCTCTCCTCTTTCTCTTTAGTCTCTATTATATCCCTAACGGCACTGTACGCGTCTTTCCATTCTTTCTCACTTTGTATCAAGCAACTGGTCAGGTTATTTGCATCGAAGATCCAACCCGTCTTACGCTGGAATCTTGCTCGGGGACCTTCCCATCTCGGGCATTGAAAAAGTGTATGCTCCGCGTCGTTTTCACTATCCCATATTAGCTTCCATTCACGCAGGAGGTTTGTTCTTGCTGTAGCTCCGTCCAAGCCATTGTGTCGGTCTCTTCTCTCTTCGATCAGTAATTTGATCGGTGGGATACCAGCTATGACTCCCACCCCAATCGTAGATATGGTTTTATATGCGCTGCAAACACGTATAGACATTGTTCGTTGAACCCGTTCGAGTTTGGCCACAAGAGTTTTATTTCTTGTGGCGGTGTGCCATGAGGGTGCTCCATAAAGTAGCTGCGACTGCACTACCAACGCCAGAATTCGTCGCTTTGATGCTCTCGGTCCGCTGATATTCGGCATAAGATTTGACAATGCTGCAACTGTTTTTTCAGCTTTCTTGATTGTACAGCTGATGTGCTCCGAAAAAGTTATTTTGGTGTCTAGGTGTACTCCCAAATACTTCAAGGGTGTCTTCGGTCTCACGGTTACTCCCTGGATCTCAAAGACACTGGTCCAATCTTTCTCTTATGAGTAAGTAGCACTGCTTCAGTTTTTTCAGGAGCCAGTTGGAGGCGTCGGCATCTCCGTCTCCGGCATCTCCATCTGTAGTATGTCATCATATAGGATGTTCCACAGAGTAGCACCCAGGACGGAACCCTGAGGTACTCCACTGCTTATGGTCAGACTCCTTTCACACTCTCCGTTTACCAGGAGGATGTGTCTATTAGATAGGTAGGACGCGACGATACCAATAAGGGCTTCGTCTATTCTTCTTCGTCGTAATTCATCCAGTATCATCTTCCAGGATGCACTATTAAAGGCGTTCCTGACATCCAGGGTGATAAAGGCACACAACCTTCGATGTGCTAGTGAAAAGTCTTCAGCTTCCCTCGCAATTCTTAGGACAAGGTTGATTGCGTCAACTGTTTGCTTTTTTTGCCTAAATCCGAATTGTCTTTCGGATAGCCCACCAGTGCGTTCCACTTCGCTGTTAAGTCTTCCCACCAAGAGTTGCTCGTATAGTTTACCTTCCACGTCCAAGAGGCATATTGGTCTGAACGAGCAGGGATTCTGCTCTGGTTTATCGCCCTTCTTAAGAAGAAGGATTTTTGCTACTTTCCAGCTTTCTGGGAAGTATGCCCTAGATGCCAGTTCGTTGTATGTGGCCAGTACTAATTCTGGTTGATTTTCTGTCACAAGCTTTATTATTTCCGGAGGTATTTCTGCCGGTCCTGGAGCTTTATTGGTTTTCAGCCTGCTGCAAGCTATCCTTAATTCCTCTATTGTAAAGTTTAAAAATCTATATCTATTATCACAGTTAAATATCACAGGATGGTGTTCGGGGAATAAATGGGTTGCCACTTCTTCCATCTCATCCAGGGAGAGGTTTGTCCTAGGGGGGTATCCTAGTATACCCTTCATAACAATTTTATATCCATCACCCCATATATCACAGTCGACTTTACCACATAGTTCTTTCCAACATTTTTTCTTGGCACCCTTGATCCGTTCTTTGAGCTTCTTTTTCGACTCTTTATAGAGTTCCCATAGAGCTTCCCTTTCACGCCTTGCCGCTCTGGTGTAGTCCCTTCTCGACTTGTGGCACTCTCTGCGGATACTGGCAATGTCTTCATCCCACCAGTACACTGGTTGTCTCCTGGCATCAGCTTTTCTTCTAGGCATAACTAAGTTACAGATATCTGTCAGTTGCTCGGAGAGACTTTTTGTATTCTGTAGGTCTTGTCGGGGACCAAGTTCGTTCAGGACCTGACTGAGTTTGTTCCTATCTAGTTTTTTTACTTGCCAGCCGCTGGTGCTGGTGTTGATCTATTTGATTCAATAATGACCAGGCTTGTTTAGTTAATTCATTGGACATGATGCTATCATTTTTATTTGTGGTAATAAAGGTGAGTTGAGATTTAAGGGTATTTGACAATTCAAAGAAGTCAGTAGTGTTAATAAATCTTACAAACGTATGTTTGCTTGATATTATTTTACAGTTACTAAAAAGAAGAGGCAAGATGGGATTGGTTAATTCTTGAATAGTTGAAGTTATATCTTGGTTATAGAGAAGGAATAATGAGAGAGCTAGTGTAAACTTCATTTTGATACATAGAGAAAGAAGAGCTTTAATACTTTTTGCGTCTCTTTAAATTATGCTTGAAATATTTGGATATTGAAGTTTTAAATTTATGTTTTGTTTGTGCTAATGGATTGACTTTTATATATTTCATTACTAGCTTATCACGAGTTTTTTGTTTGTGATAAACTTCGTCATCGGTGTTTATAGATATGAGAGTTTTCCTTAATTCATTAGTTTTTTGTAAATCTTGGTCCTTTGTTTGGCATTTATATTTGCATATTTCTTCTTCAGTTTTCTTTTATGATCTGTTACGTGTTTTGAGACTATATCCTTTTCTTGACTATCAAAAGGATCTTTTGAATTAAAATGTCCAGTGTTTTCAAATGAGGTGAAATTTGATGATGAATGGATTGAATTATTGTAGTGCAACAATGCATATTTTACCAGATTACTTAATGAGCATTTTGTTGCATATTGGTTCTTATTTGTTCCAATAATGTAGAATGGAATCTTTCCATATAGCTAATAGAGTTAGGATTTCTTGGCGTTGTAAAGTGAATCTCGATTTTATGCAGTTTGCAAAAATCCAAAAATGAATTATTGTTGAATTCAATTCCGTTGTCACAAACTATGACTTGGGGAAGTCCATAGTGAGATATAAACATCAATAGTCCATGTAATACATTGA
>MU186794.1:0-12314 GCA_016904865.1 Pissodes strobi | reverse complement strand
GCTACAAATTACAAAGGAATAAAGCATCTTAAGCGAAATGAAGGAATATAAATATATAAATAAGTATATAAAAAAACACTAAGCAATAGATCTTCAAAAAACAATAACATTTAGAATTTAAAACAAAAAATGTTCAATAGCAATATTCCTTTGACCTCAAACTATAAAAATCACAAAACAATAATAAAGAAACGATGTAATAACAATGAAAATAAAATTTTGCCTTAAAAACCCAAAAATAAAATCCTCAAAAAGAAAATGGATAAAGTAATACAAAATATACCGTATAACAAGCTAATTTGACAATAAAAAATAAGCAAAAAAAACATCGACAAAAAAGACTAGAAAAAAGAAAAGATTGAGCAATAATGACTATCGACTCACCAAACTGTAAATACCTCAAGGTACTCAAGATTTGAAATCTGCCCTATAGTCACAAACGCATTAAAACCACAGAGAATGAAACATTACTATAAAACTCTAAATAGATCAATAGCAAATTAAATAACAACAATCCATTTACTCCAAATTAAAAAAAAAAAAACATAAAATAACCACGATATAAAATCTAACAAAAATATAACACATATGTGAAACTGTCAAAGTGGCCAAAACGTGAAAAAACACAAAGTAATAAGAATACTAAACCATAAACGAGTTAAATAACAAAATAAAAATGAAAATGCGCATAAAACTTCAATTGGAATTCTAAAAAAAAAATAGATCAATTGGTCCAATATATTAAGCAATTCAAAGTGCCAATTGATTAATTATTTATTATAGAAACTTGTACAGTTAAAAAACATGAGAAATAGTAATTACTATAAAAATAACCAAGATATTAAATCTACTAAAACTTATTGAATCAGTAAAGTATTAAATTCAATATAAAACTTAATACAGGGCAATCATTATAGTTGACAAAGAGGTAAAAAGTTGTATGATAAAAAATTGCCAATTACAAAGCAATAGAAATGACAAAACTATTAAACACGAGAACATACAAAATGGATCAACGAACTGCAGAATAACAATAAAATGCCGTCGACATGAGGTGAAAAAAAATTAATTGACTTGGCAAAGTACTGAAATATGAATATTAAATTTGAATAAAATAGGTTCAATTCATTAGCAATGAACAACAAAAAAAATAAGAATAGACGTTAAAACCAATTAGAAATAGGTATTTAAAAATAATAATAACAATAACGATAATTGTAATGATAGTAATAATAATTATAAATATCGACTTAACAAATTATAAAAAACAGAAGTTAATTAGGATATTGAATTAAAAAAAATGTTTGATAAACATGTGTAGAATTAAAACACAAACAATTATTTTTATAATATTTTATAATGAAGAAGAGAGAAAAATACAAATACATTAAAAAAACAATCAGCTCACAATTTGGCCTCAAAATTTACCCAAATGGCCGAAAAATGTTTGGCTATAATAGCCTTATAGTACATAAACATGTCTTTCGATCAAATTACGCTTCCATCAAAATCGCCTGCAACGCCGATCAGATAAGGCGTCCCAATTTCAACTTTTACGACCCGACCAATTACTTTTTGTACAGTAACAATTTTTAAACTGCCAAATTCAAGGCGTCTATATGTCCGCCTGTCTATTCGCAAATTGCTTTTTGGATCTTATCTTCTGATGTAATTTTAATGTCGTTTTTATCGGTTTGTGAACGTGGCTTGAGAAAACAACGAGGATTTTGTCGATAGCCATCGTAAACAAATAAGTAGTGAATAAATTGTATATAGCATAATAATATATATATTTAGGTTAAATACCATAGGATGTAAGCCATTGGAATCACATTATGTTAAAAATATCCAGAAAATTTAAGCTTCTTAAAAGATTACCTAAATTCATCATATTAAATCGTTTTATTAAAACCCTGTGTGGACCCTTAAACATCTGGAGAAATATAAAGTGTGAGAGACGAATCATTAATATTATTCTAAGGTGCACAAACTGTCACTGGAATTTCGGAGGGCCCTATTTATGACATGGTTTTGTTGACGGCGTTTTTATATTACGAAGATATATATTTAGAGACCGGGCGGGGTGACGTTTGAATGTGCCCATAATATATTTTGAAATATTTTTTCTTTGAGATTTCATAACTTTGTTCGCGCAGCTTTTGTTTGCCCTTTACAGATTTTTTTGAATAATGTTTAAACGACGTAAATTCTTATAATAAACCTAAAATTAATTCAATTTGTAGGATAAGGGAGTATCAAATCTTTGGGTGTCCACTACTGTTTCCACAATTATTAAATATTAAGTAGCTGCATTGTTTGCCACATTATTGGTCAGATAGCACATAATGCGTGAATAATCATTCATGGATTTGTTATTTGAGATGCATATATACTATATTTGTTTTCCTGGCTTCAATAAACTGAGGCTTAAAAGTTTTCTGCATATTTTTTAATATTGATCAAGGATTTACAGGAACTTCTTTTCAAACTCATTTTTTTCAATCTTCGACATAGACGTTTATAAATATAAAATATGGATCTTTCGAAGCAAGATCTCGACTGGAAAATTAGGTGAATACTTTTTTGCCAAAGCGCCCGTTATTCATAATAAATCCTTCTTAAGCTTGACGCGTAGTTTGCTCAACTTTTTAATGAAGTTTTATATGACAAGTGACGGGAGCCTAAGCAAAATATTAAATAAACTTTAGCGTTGCTAACATAATGAATAGTCCATTAACTCGTCCGAACTAGAAAATATTTAAATTTTCATAAACTTCAATTTGGTAGATAAAAAGGGTTAAAAGTTACTTTATCTTCGGGATTTTCTACCCGTGAGATGCTAATTTGTTTAGGCAAAAATCGCGTTTCATTATGGAGTTGATACATCTATTAATCTTTCGTTTAAAGTGGATACACCCGGCCCTTAGCAAGATTCATGCAACTAATGATAAAATTCAAGTCCGAAAGGTTTTACCTAAATTAAATAAATTAATAAAGCTGGTAGAAAAAAACATTTGTTTTACTTTAAAAAATAGCAATCATTTTCAAAACTTCAGCATTTTCTTTCCTATTGCAGTAAGACCGCTTATTAATTGCTTTTAAAAATTTCCATTTTCCAAAGTTTAAGTTCAGTCATTATTTTTGAATTTTATTTACAAGCATTCAGATAGGCTTAAGTAGATAAGCAACGTTCGTTCAGCCGTGATTCGGCCACTTTCCCATACAAATCTCCATAGAAGAAGATCCATTCTGTTTTTCACTGCCGGTCTATCTGGAGGTTCCAAGAATTTAGTTAATATCATCGACTTGGGCTATTTAATTTTTCTAGACACCTTACTTCTGCTTCAATGATCTGACATCTGCATCGAACATACTCTTGTTATTATTATTTAAGTATCCTGTTTGAAGCTAAATTATCGACTATCACCGTCTTCATATTAATGGATATCTAAATGGTCGTAATATTATTTTTATTTGCCGAAACTCTTGGCATATCCTAAGGTTCGAACCTGGCACCTCAGAATGACTATAAAATTTAATAAGCATAAGTCCAAAAGAGAGCTTGAATAGATTCGTTTAATGCTGCATTTGAAGTTAATTTTAATCGGGTAATAGTTAATTTTAAAAGTTAGATAGCAATGTCATTAGCGAAAATTCTTGGCTATTACATCGACTATCAATTTGCTCGAAAATGATCGGTGTTATTCGGATATCAAGGACATCTTGTAAGATATAAAACATACTTTAATATAGTGCACCCTGTAAGGTTTTTTAACGTTTTTGGATTTATCAGTCACCCAACCAAACAATAAATAATATATTCTTATTTACTTTGCTCAAAAGAAAGTTGAGAGCTGAAATATTGCACATCTGAAAATGCCCTGTAATAATAAAATATTTCATATTGATATCACATTAAAAGTGAAAATAAGCAGAAGTGTATTATAAATCAAGCTTGAAGTCCATTTATATCTAACATGCTACAGCCAAAATTATAAAATATTGCGGTATCAAAATGGAGATAAAACATAGGTAATTCATCTGCGATGGGCAACATTTTCAAAATATCAATTAAAATATATGAATAGAGATATTGTAATAATCTGTTTACTCGAGCCTTTCCGCTGAAAACGTGTGATAAAGATAACTAGTTTATTACATAGGTATACCAGGCCTTAATTAATATTATACAATTCAAACAAAAAAATTATAATAGCTGTTATTACAGGTATACGAACCTAATATATTTCCTTAAAAGTTAAAAACAAATCAGATCTTTTGTAAAAATAATCGTAACAAATTAATCAATACGATACTAAACGAGAGCTTCTAGCTGGAATTATTAACACCCAATTTGAAAAGTTTCCCAACAGACGCTGCTAAGAAGTGAACTGAGCTCTTTGTCGCACTCCATTCAATAATAATAATAATAATAATAAGAATAATAATACTAACAAATTAAAAAAATAAAAAAGACGATATTAACAGAGAACTTCCGACTGGAATTATTAAAAATTAATTTGCAAAATTCCTCAACAGGGCTGCCAAGAGATAAACTGCTCGAAATATATCTTTATAAAAACCTTGTATCTTCTATAAATTAGGTATATATATTTTATTAACATTAGTTTACTTCCATTGTTGAATAATGTCCTCAAGGGATTATTCAAAACTAATTTGAAAAATTCCTCAACAGGGCTATCAGGAGATGAACTGAGCTTCTTTTCGGACCCATTCAGATTCTTCAATGGCAAACGAAATTTCAAACAAAAAACCGTTCAGTAAAAATTGATAATATCTTTATATACATTTATTTATCAACCGGAAATATCCAGTTCTAAGTGTAGTATGAACTATTTTAATCATCATGTGGGCTGAATCTTCTTTTGGTTTGGTTACTATTATAGTAGCTCATGTTTCCTGGATCTAATCAAATTTTGTGGTGCATACTTTCCGTGAATGATTGCAGACATTCAATATAGTCGTCGAAAGTAATTTGATTATTAATAACAGATTTTTAGTCCTCTTGATTTTTTCTTGTTACACCTGTATGAATCAAACAATTTTCAATTTCTCTCTAGTTGTTTCAGAGTCGATCTTGGTCGATTTTCTGAACAAAAAGAAATGTGCTCTTAGGCACTGAAATTTTACCATAGGGCTAGTTCTAAAGCCATTTTGTAAATGAAACAAAAAGCTTTAGCATTATACGAATATTTTAATAAGTTACTTTACTTGAAAATAACTAGAAGCTCATAAATACACAAAATATAAACAGTGAATTATTGTACGTAGTCAAGTGCTACGATGTGAACAATATTAGTCGAGGCAAAGTTTCGACCTTGAATAATATGACATAAATAATACTCTTAAAAACTAAAGCATTGCGTAAACAGTTGTAATACTACACTAATATATGGTTATAAACATAACCTTGAAGCTATGTACAGTTAAATGTCTGTTATGAGTTCCTGGGGAACAGCTATACTTATCAACTATGTTAGCTGATTTAGCTTTGATATAAAATGCAACAATATACAAGCAATAATAACAGGATTAATATTACCTTAGAGTCCACCTATAAGCTAATATGTACACTATGAACACCATTGACGAGAAACGTTCAATGTTCAGGAGGTATTCTAACACTGGGGGATAGTCACTTTGAAAAACACTAGATCTATGGTTAGCTTCTATTTACAATGTAGATCAATTTCTTGCAAACAGGAATGACTGGAATGTAGTGGTTTGACTCGGGTATGCAGTTAGTGCACATGGCATGACATGAATGCCTTGTGAATGCGGTTTATTGGTACACGCATGAATGATTATTAAGTATGCTATGCAGGTAGCATAGGTAATCTGAACTGCTGAAATCCGCGTAGGGGATGTAGCCTTGTGATAGCTTGAGTAAATTGGCAGACTAGTGCATTTTAATCCTTATATGAGAATAAGGCAAGAGTGGGTATGCAGAGTAATCCTTATATTAGAATAGGGCAAGAGTGTAGCAACCCAGTGGTACACTCGTGATATAGAATGTTGAAAATCCCATGGACAATACCATTGGGGACTGTGCAGCGCATGGCACAGCCGTTGAGAATTAGAGTTCAGTGGGTTCCCATAATGGCAGTAAAGATGCCGAAAAATACCTTTTTGTAGGCTTAGTACTAGAGATCAGTTGGTCTCCATAATGGCAGTCAAGATGCCGAAATGTACCTTTTTGTAGGCTTAGTGAGAATGTGATTGTAAACATGTTCGTTCACTTACTCGAGATTCCGAGACTATGCTCGATTGAGTGTGGTTTGAGACAGGGCTCGATTGGAGAACTTCCATGGATGAGGCCAATTAGGACGCCATTGCTCGGCGTGAGACTCGTGAGAATAACGGCAGTATTTTTGCCAATAAATACCTTATTGTAGGCTTGACATAAAGATGATTATGCTGGGATATCACTATGTCACTTGAGTATAGAACTAGAGAGATTATGAGGTCTCAAAACGTGTAAACTTGCCGGCATGGTGACTCCCGCCAGCCGGCTAGAAACGGGGGTGCGCTTTTTGCGACTTACATGGGCGAGGTTCAAGACACGACTTAATTCTAGAACGTGGGAACTAGATCAACTTGAAGAAGTTGTTAACGCCTCTTCCGGAGGGATGATATACATCCTCCGGAAATAGAAAGGGCGAATAATGTAAATACTGAGCAGTTATGTAAACCTTTACGTTAGCGATTGTCTAAATTAACCTTGTGAATGTTAACACAAATCCGGTCGAAATAGTTAACTAGTTTTTTTATTAAAATCGATTCTTAAAGATCATGAACTTAGGAGCTAACTTGATTACCTCCGTTAAGAGACAGTGATTGGTCGACTCGGTCACCGGGATATAGCGGGAAACGCTATGATTGGTCAGATGAGTTTAGGATGCGCGGCCAGCTCCAAATGTGTAAAGGTGGTTACAACAGATGGCGCTAGTAATACCGCCCGGATAAAGCGGGAAGCGCTATGATTGGTCGGAGGCCTTTTGAGGACGCTTAACTTTTAGCTTTCTAGACTGTCTAGCGCAGTGGATAAACGTGGTAAACAAGAGATGGCGTTAGTAGTATCGCCAAGGTTTTAATTTGTTTGGAATGCGAGGAGAGTGGCGTGGAATGTTAAATTGTACAAAACTAAATCGTTAGATTTGAAGACGTGTTCAAAAATGGTTTTTGAACACTAGTTAATTTAAATATCTCTTTTTCCAATTCGCAGCTTTCATTCTACGTTCTTTGAACAGTTCATATATTTATCTGTTAAATGAGCGCAAGCAGAGAACAATTATTTGAATAAGTATGTGATTACTGAAGACACTGTCATAGAGCAAGAGAAGTAATGACTTAGTAGGTTATGCCGCAGGTGTCAGGTGGTAGTTATTACTTATACGCTTATTACTTTGGCTAGTTTTTCCAGACATTACAACTAAATTAATATTTCTGTTCTTAGTATAGATGCGGTTATTTCTAAGGAGAGAAAAAATAATTGTAAACTAGATACAACTGCAGATCTATTAAAATAATTCCGGTAAGGCGGATCAGATATGGAGTATCGCCGGCGGACCGGAATCTGGAAGTTTTACGACGCGACCAATTACTTTTTACCAACCGGGGAAATAAATGAGATTTTTAAATTACCAGACGTGGGAAACTGGTACGTCTGGCATGGCGATTCATAAATTGCTTTCGGATATTAGGTTTTAACCCAATTTTTGCTGTTTATTTTACGACCGTGCAAAGAAGTCCGGACGAAACGGTTGCAAAGGTAATGAAAACACAATTTACGACGTTTTGTCGAAAATAAATTAAAAACTTTAATACGATCAGCAAGTATTTTTAATTGCGAAATGCCACATTCGGAATAAAACTTGCAACCAATAAAATAGTGTAAAAATATTGTTGAGTAGATCTTGAGAATCATTTATTGTCGTACATTTACGGGTATGAACTATTAAATACCGGAGGGTATGCGAACACTTCACTTCTCTCGGGAATTGGAAAATTCTTAGACTCTACTATAACATGATTAGATAAAATGGAATGTTATTGAATGTTCCCTTTAAGGCTTTTGTGGTACGTTTAAAATATAAAAGTAATGGCTATGATACTATTTTGTATACGGTATAGTATGTTAAGTAATAGAGTTGCGAAAGTGATGTGATTTTCCAGGCAAAAACCAAGTTGTAGTATTGTGTAAAAATAAGTTTATTTTTGTTGCATTATATACCAAGCACCAGTGGATGTCCATACTAGTCTTTCTAGCAGACTCTCACGTCTGAAACCCTCAAACAGTTTAAGGATATGTCAAACCATCCTAAGACATAGACGGCAGTGCAGTTGAGGCTAGAAAAGGGATTTACAAAGGAACAGCCTGGAACCAGAAAGTAATGTACATGCTCCCAAACAATTATTCTTCGAATAACCCAAATACATTTAACCGCTTAGTTTGGTTTAACACGTCTGAAGCTAAAGACCTCAGACAACCGCTACCCCTATTATAACAAGTAAGTTGATCGATTCACTACAATAATTTATTCAAACAATATGTTTCTACGTCTTAGGACCCTCTGTTACTTCATTGCGTCAAGTGGCAATATCCAAGACGATACAGCGACCCAAATCTAATTCCGATGTTTACGACACCCCTCCATCATTTTCTATTTTCCATTATTTCTTTCCGTTTCTCGAGTTCATCGTAAATAAAGAATGAGGCGGTGGCGCAATCGCTATTATTTACGGCCGGTCCCGAAACCCGACCCGAGCATAACAGCTGATTTGCATACCATTAATTAATCAGCGTAACTTTCCCTTTAAATAAGAATCGCTGCTGCTTTTAAAGTGGCTAGGGAATTTTTGCGTTTATTTTACCGAAATCGCGTTTGCCATTCTGAGTTTATGGCCTAATCAATGCCCATGGTCACAATTTGGACCTATACAAATCGCGAGCCTCACCCATAGTGCTTCGGTCTTGACGAGACTCGTCTCGTCTCGTCTCGAAATTCGAGACCGATACCGAGACGAGATTAGAAATTATAACTCGAGACCGAGACCGAGACTTCTGGGTTCGAGACCGAGAGCCTCGTCACATCAGTCTCGATAGTCTGGAGTCTCAAGTGTTGAAATAATTAGTTATTTACCTAACAAGGGCGGAAAGTGATACTTTTCCACACGCGGTGACAGTTGTACGAACGACGCGAAGCAATATGCATATTTTCACAACATTTCGTATTTTTTCGGTTTTAAAAATCAGAAAAATATTTGTCTTGACCAAACTGTATAACGCTAATAAGATATAAGCAAATTATACAAGCTATTTGCAAAAAAAGTGAACGTGCGTAAAAATTTTTTTAAGCACGGCGTGCTTAAAATTTTTTTTACGCACGCGCAACCTTTTTCAATGATTATTTCCTTCTTATTAATTTGGACCGGACACCGACAGGAATTTATAATTCATATTTAATTTTCAAGTGACAAAAGGGCCTGACATTAGCTGTCAGCAGTTTTTTTTGAAAAAAAAAATCGGAGAAGCATAATTTTTCATCAATTAAGTTCGACGTAGCTTTTTAATAACAATGGTTTTTATGTTCCTTTTAGTTGTAGTAGAAACATTTTACGGAAAAGGTGGTTTTAAGTGCACCAGTGGTATTACGCATTGATAATACCAGGTTAGCTCAGCAAAAGTACTCGTTTCGTTCGTTCTTTGCTTGAGTTTATCGCTATCATATATCTATCCAAGATTGATGTTTCCGAAAGTACCCTGTATATTGAACTATAACCTGCTGGTATCCATTGTTTTGTTGTTATGATCCCCTGTGGTATTGTCAAATAAAACTTAAGTCAAGTTATTTTTCGCGGTTGATTTGTGCCACGTTTGCTTCAAAATGGACTTCAAAAATGAAGATTTAGAGCTTCCCTAGTGCATTCTCGACGACGCAGTATCCGCAAAAAACAACTTATTCCAGATAAATCACGTGCAAGGTATGATGAAAAGGAGAAAACTGTTTCACACAAAGAAGAGGTTTTCCTTGCATACTTTTCATATCTATCAAATAGTTTTGTACCATCTACGCTATGGTCAAAATTTTCCATGTTGAAGCTATCCTTAAAGCTTCATAAAAATGTAGATATTGGTACGTACATATTACCAATTGGTCTCTTTCATTAAACGAAAAAACCTTGGCTTCAGGCCAAAAAGTCTAAGGTTTTCGAGAAAAATGAAGTCAATAAATTTTTGACATAGGCTCCAGATCATATCTATCTGATGAACAAGGTAGTAATAGTTTTTGGAGTTGCTGGCGCCTGCGGAAGAGCAGAACTTGCAAACTTGCTTGTGAACGACATAGAAGAAAAGGAGGATATATCGGTAGTGAAAATTCAAGACACAAAAAATCATACCTCGAGAAGTTTTGTAATGTGTTATCCTGATAAGGACGGAGTAAGTTATATGAACCTATATAAAAACATATAAGTCATTGAGACCAACCAATATACCTCGCCAGCGGTTTTTGTCTCCTACTATAATGGAAAGTGCTCGGCACAAGTTTAAAGTATAAATACTTTCGGAAAAATACCCAGCAACATCGCTGGCTTTTTACTTCTTTCAAACCCAGAATCCTATACTGGGCACTGTTTTAGGCGATCCTCGGCCACTTTGTTAGCCAATACTGGAGCAAATATAAGTAATCTGAAGAGACATGGTGGCTGGAAGAGCTCAACTGTCGCTGAATCGTATGTCGAGGAATCGATTGCGAATAAAAAAAAAATGCAAACCAAATTCTGCAGAATGATGATCCCTATCCTATCCATGAAAATCAACGGATGAACCTTTGTCGTCCACTTCAGTGGTAGAAACACAAGCATGCACATCGACATCAGGCTTTCAGTGCGTATTAACTGAAAACAAAACTATCGAAAAAGTGGCTGCTTCAGTTTTAAGTCTACAAAGCGCTACAAACTGTAGCAGTCGTAGAAAAAGTATAGTGTGCTACACGTGCTGAAAAGACTTTTCACACTCATGAGACTTTATGACACTCGCCTACGGGTCGTGTCACCAAACTGTCTCATTCGTGTGAAAAGGCTTATTTTCAGCACGTGTAGCACACTATACTTTTTCTACGACTGCTATAATACATACAGGGTGCCCCACTGGGAGTGTGGTAGAAACTGATATGTTATAGGGGAAACTTTTGTATTATTGATTTATCAGAAAATGTTATTCCTAATGAAAGAAGCTACGTGAGTAAGAGATTCTCGCTAAACTATAACTAGGGGCACAGTCCTAAAATGGGGTCACCGGTGTGGCGTCTCTATTTTCCAAATATTTTGAAAAAGGGGCCCCCGAGGACATGAGGCCCCAGGGGCGAAACCCTAGAATGGGGCCTATGGTACGGGAGTCGAATTTTTTACACATTAAAGAATGACGCCCCCGGGGGCGAAGCCCTCAAATTGGGCCCCAAGCCTTAAAAGTGGGCCCCTGGTATGAAAGTCTCATTTTCTACAGCTTTGCAAAAGGCCTGGGGTGGTGAAACCCTAAAAATGGGCCCCCTTTTAGAGATCTGGGAATGGGACCTTTGAAGGCAAAGCTCTAAAACGGAGACGAAGCCCTTTAATCTAAATACCCGAATAAGCGTGTATACTTTTCACACGATGTTTGAAATGTTCAGTTTTCACGAGCAGTTGTTAGTGCGTTTTTGTCTATTTTCAGGGCAGTCGTAGAAAAAAAGCTTTTACGCACTAGTGCGGGAAGTTCAACTTTCCACACGCATGTGCGTGCGTAAAAAAACGTTTTCCGCACGCAAGTAGGAAAAATATTTTTATTATTTTTAAATTATAGGTAACGTACAAGAAATAAAAAAAAACATTTAAGTAAACGAAAATCAAAGAAATCTAGGAAAGTACGCACGTATCTAAAGTACAATTTATTAGTTGCCTACCTATATTTATGAATAACACAAAAAAAATGTTGAAACAGGTCTAAAGTATAGGTAACGTACAAAACTAAAAAAAAAATAAGTAGGTACACCAAAATCACAGAAATCTAGGAAATTATGTACCAGGGTGTCCCAAATTCGAGCCTTATCATTGAAATCACGGAAACTAGAAGATATACAAGGACGGTTAAATAGAGGCACAGTTGCGCAATTTGATGCTGATCAAAATGTCACCTTAAAAATTTTAAAATTCTGAAGATTTTTGAGAAAAAAAAACGAATATTTGCGATCCCATTTTTATTTTTTATGACTCTATTTAAATAGATATATCAAGATAAATTTGACATTCTCATTGCT
>MU186793.1:22366-48973 GCA_016904865.1 Pissodes strobi | reverse complement strand
CTAAACGAAATGCAACTAACCATAGCAAACCCAAACTAACCAAAGTTAACCCTAACTAACCCAAACTAATGGAAATGATTACGGTCGAGCTTCCGCGAAAAAAGCCTTCCTACGCGCAACCTCGTACTGCCTTAAATGAAACGCAACTAATCATAGCTACCCCAAACGAACCCAGGTTAACCAAAGCAAAACCAAACTAACCCAAGCTAACCAAAACGAAACCAATTATTCCGTAAAAACCTTATTAATCAGACCTGCTCTTTACTAGAGCTCTGAAAACACATTTGCTTAATTATTTTTGTTTTTTAATTACATTACAAAAAAGTAACAATTCGAAATACAGTAAAATGTGATAATTGCTTCTTTATATAAATAAAATTACTATGTAGTAGGCTTCGACCAAAAGGAAACAAATGAAAAATGTATAATTGAATTTTAATTTTCAAAATGGAAGGTGAAAGTTGTCAAAACTGCAGCCTTACAATTATTAAAGAAAAAAATTCATTTGTCAAATTCAATGCAAGGGACCAGCCGAACTTAATATAAATCGGTTGGGTTATCAGTGCAGCAAAACACAGTAAAAAGAAGTTGAAAACAAAATACAACTTTGAAAAATCAGTAAGGACGCAAACCTGGTTTGCAAAAAGCAAACTTAACTTATTTGATATAAGTTACGTTACAGTTTTGTGGTGCCATTTGCCATACCCGAGGCAGCAAATCATACAAAATGAAGTAAAATGTGGATGCGATCCAGTGGTTGATTGGTCCTCCTATTGCTAAGAAGGTTGCATACATTGGGCAAGGGATAATTCTGAAAAACTTGGGGGCCCGAACAAAAAAGTCGAAATTGATGAAGCAAAATTTGGAAAGCGTAAATACTATAGAGGAAGACATATAGAAGGACAATGGGTATTCGGCGGGTTTGAAAGAGAGAGTAAGACAGTATTTTTAGTAGCAGTTTCAAAACGAGATAGCGAAACTTTAATTAACGTCATTAAAGAGTGGATTCAGCCTGGAACAATAATAGTTTCAGACTGTTGGAAATCATATGATTCTCTGAATAATGAAAACTTTAGTCATTTAAAAATTAATCATTCGTTAAACTATGTTGATCCAAATAATCCCACGGTTCACACTCAGAACGTTGAAAGAACGTGGCGCGACGTTAGAGGCGGAATTCCCCGTTACGGAAGAAAGGAAAATCACTTTATAGGGTACCTTGCTGAGTTTCTGTTCAAACAAGCCCATAAAGGACACATCGTTCATTCATTTTTAAAAACTGCTGCAATCCTGTATACAGGACTGGATTAAAATTTGTTAATTATTTATTTGCTTTTTTAATGTCACTTGTTTTTTACTTTAATAAAATAAAAATTGTGTAATAAACACTGTTGTAAACAGAAAGTACGTGCTTCGTAATGTAAGTACAATTAAGGTTATTACAATGTATTTGGTTTCAATCAAATATCATTGTCTCTTTGACTAATATCTTTAACAATAAGTATATTATGTTACAAAAAAAAATGAGCGAGTCTGCTAGTACTCGAGACTGATGTGTAAACATATCCGATAACGACATCGGTTGTAAAAAATGACAACCGCACGTTGTGTTCACAAGCGGTCACCCGTCCAAGTACTAACCACGCCCGACGTTGCTTTACTTCAACGTGCTATGCCCGTTACCCATACATTTAAGCTTGTTCATAGAATAAAAACAAACACATTCGCACTTATAATATTAGGATTCTTTAATAATACTTATTGGCAGCTTCGGAGTGGATTAATTCAATGCACAAATTCGACACGAAAATCTAATGCCACCAGGAATAACATCAAAATAAGGACATAGCTTATTTATCTAGTAATCGTGGACCGACATTCTTTGATTTGGAAAAATCAATAACCAACTTTATCAAATTTTAGAAGAGGGCTATGACAATAATGTTTTAAACGTCTGGGCATCTGAATAATACTTTTGACAGTTCGTTTAATTTTAAATAATAATATGCTTTTTTATCGTCTAAAATCCGTTTAAAAACGATTTTAAATGGCAAAATTGTATAAAAATTCGGACTTTTTTAGGCCGATAGCCGTGGCTTCGCACGAATTTGTCGTGGATTTTGAAGCGAAAATTCATTTTAAATTCGACCGTTCATTAAAAATAAGCTATGTTATGGATCCAAATACACTGCAAATATAATAATTAAAAAATAATACTTTTGACGATTCGTTTAATTTAAAATATGCTTTTTTATCGTCTAACATCCGTTTAAAACGAGTTCAAATAACAAAATTGTAAAATAATACCGCCTAGCGGCTAGAATCGGTTTATAAATTCCGTCCCCACATTTCCGTCCCCCCATTTCCGTCGCATTTGCTGAGATTTACCCTCATACTGCCGCGTATGATGTTTACACATCAAAATTTTTTTATTTGTTTAACATATAAATAAATGTATTTAAGTAGGTAAGATAACATAAATCCAACGATGGAATGTTTAACAAAATATAACAATAAATATATTTTTATATGCCCTGTATATCCTAAATTTTAGTCAGCAGGAAAATAGCTCTGACTTCATATCATTTATTTGCAGAAGTTTTTATGGGTCAAATTTAAATAATAAAGAATGGGAAATAATTATTTTTCTAAAATATTCTGTATAAAGTATCTAAATCACTAATTTATGCTTCCGCCCTTATAAATGATTTATTTCTCACCTGTAGAGCACTACTCTTCATAAAAAAAATCAACTGTTTTTTATTTTATTTCTATGATGGGGTTATATCCAATTATTACTCCGATGTAATTATTGGATATAGCACCATTATAATAATAAATCCAAATTATAGAAAATATGCATAAAATCCTGTTTCCGCCGACGTATTGTCTCTCAAATTTACTTCTTTAATGCATTAGAATCTCTAGAAATTAGAAATTAGGGTTAGCTTTGGTTAGTTTGGTTTAAATTACGAATTTTTATGATGGGGCTATATCCAATAATTACCAAAATCGAGGAAGAGGTATGAAGCAACGTATCAATACTTCAAGAAATGATGCCAAACAAAGTCTGCTACTGTAGGTTCAGAAACGGTGCTTTTGGCGTACTTTCTGCTGTATTAAAGTCTCCATCAAGCTTCTGATGTGAATATTCCCTTTTCATAGAGGAAAACATAGATATTTCCAAGTATCCTAAATTTCGAGCATTTTTAAAAAGAAGACATGACGGATATAAATCGAAAAAAATCCAATGTGTTTGACAGGGAAAATGTGAATAAGTTCCTGTTTGAAGCCCCCGATGATATTAATTTAATGATGAAGGTTGTAATTATAATGGGAATTGCTGGAGCGTGCCGTTCTAATGAAGTCTGGTGTAATGAAAATGGACAATGTTGAATTAAGGCATGAAGTTATAATTGTTACTATTCCTGATTCCAAAAATGGAATTGCACGTAAATTTACAGTGACTAAAAGTGACGATGAGAAGGTTTATTATTTCAAAATAGTTCAAAATTACATTGATATAAGATCTCACATGACGAATTTTAATCCTCAAAATTAAAATGGAAAGTGAAATCAGCCTGTCGGTCGGGAAAAACATGATTTCTTCAATTCCAAGTAAAATTGCTAAATTTCTGAACTTTGAGAATTTCAAGCAGTATACTGGACACTCCCTTAGAAGAACGTCGGCCACTTTATTAACAAATACTGGAGTTGATCTCTTAGCTCTCAAGCGACATATGGGATAGAAATCTGCAACTATTGCGGAAAGTAAGTATAGCCGAGAGCGTCAACAATAAAAAGGAAGTTGCAAAGAAAATTTTGTACAATATATCGAAGCCAGAAGTCTCCTGCAGGACTTCAAGAGTAACAGAAAACTTGGTTAGAGATGGAGAATTTATGGAGTCAGAAAATTCCATACAAATTGAGGAAAAACGATAAAACACTTAATCAAATTTTGTAAATAATGTTCATAATTGTAATAATTATTGTACTATTAATACCTATTCATTTCACTTAATATTACTACATTTTGATAAATCATTGTTAGCTTGACTGTGCTTGACGTTGTTGATGAAATAAAAAAATTAAAGGTATCTCCTATGTTTGTGGTTTAAACTTAATGAATACAGGGTGGCATAAATTATTACCACCCAAGGGTGGTAAGTTGACTTGCAACCCGTCGTCAAGGGCAATCGATAGCCTTTTGGTAAGTAATTCTCACTTATACGTCCTTCAAAACAGTCTCAAAATGGGATGTTTACAATACAGGGAGGGGGAAAACATAATTATTACTCCCGGGGCGTTATGGATTCATAAATAATTTCCTTATAAACGTCAAACCGGTCAAATCGTAAATACGTCAAACTGTCATTCAAACATCCGTGGATACTGTATATGCATTGTTTACAAGATAAAATGAAAACTAAAAATATCTCCCAGTTTTTTATTTTGGGTGAAGTGAAATATAAAAACTTGTATCCACCACTGGCGTTACTAAATGATTACGCCCATCGAGCGACATCTAGCCGGGCTGCATATACAGTAACAGCACCCGCCCTAACTCCCGCCCGCCATAGGGCGACTGTAATATAAATATACATTAAATGTAACTGCCTTTCATGTGTTGGGTTAGTTTTGGTTAACTGCTAGCGCTGGTGCTGTTACTACCTTAGTAACGCATTTGGTACATAAATAGCTATAAACTGCTTATATTCATTTGATCGTGCTCCCATGACCAATTCGCAGAAAATACTAGCTTCGGCTTCTGTTTAATGCCCATGTATAACAAGTTTACTAAATAAATTTAGTCAGTAAATTTTAATAAAATAATAAGACTTTTTCAGCTTCTGAGGATCAATAAATCGGATGTTTTTATAAATTTTATACCCTATGTATGGGATTATTCATAAATTGTTGGCGTAATAGGCGAAGAGCAAAAATACATTAAATAAACCATTAGTTCTTAATTTCTTTTGTCCCCTTGTATCAGGCAAATGTTGCCTCAAACCGAGTATTACAAATTGTCTCAAATGTTTTAAGAAAATTTAGTATAAATAAGTGTCTCAATTGGTACTGGTCGCACAAAATCGAATTAATAATTACTTTGGTCTGTGGAAACTAACCCAAACTAACCCCCTGAAAATATTATTAGCCTTAATTAAAACTGATGAACATATCTTAGCATCATAATTTAACAAAGTAGTAGAGTAATCTATCAACACATAGTCCTGATGAATGAGACCAACTTTTATTTTTAAATTATATTACTTTGGTTGACCAGGTGCTGCATGACTAACTTTCCAATTGCCTATATACAGTCGAGTGTTGGTATCAAAGAAATCGAGATTAATAACTGCCTTTAATTATTATCGATTTGAAAGAGAAATTTCCTTACCTTATGCTTTCTCCTTAATGACTAAAACTAGGTCGAATGGTTCTTACCTGGAAAAAAAAATAATAATGGTAAATTCCATGTAATTTGTTTTAGGTATAAGTTTGCTGAGCCAGGGTTGCATTTCGCCATATAATCATACTTATTTAAAAAAATAAATATTGGCTGAATTATAATAACCATATTCACAAATTATAAATATAAATCACCATGCAGAATCATGTAAACCAAACTAATTTCATTTCTAAAAAGCAAATATTCTTTATATTTAATATCTTTAACTTTACTGTAAAATGGGTCACTGTGAAAACGACATTTTTAACAATATTATGGCATGAAGTGAAATAAAAAAGGAATTTGTACTCTTCAAGTTCAAATATATCGATACAGCTCTGATGGGTTCGTAGTCGTCCCTCATTTTCGACCGTTCTCTTGACGGATGTCTAAGATATTTTTTGGCATTTGTCATGGTATTTCCCTTCCGAGCGATGAACGTGTAGATTGTAAATAGAGAAAAGTCAAGATTCTGAAGTCGAGATATTATCGTTGTAATTTTGACTATCAGGTCTCCTATTCTTATTCATTTATCATGAGTTAAATTGGCAAGCACTCTGCCGTATTATCAGCAATATCGTCTCGTAAATGTATTTTTATGTAAAGTGATGTGATGCTGACTCACATGGCGTGACGTGCAGCTTCACAGGAAGCAGTAAAACTTTAATTGGGACCACCCAAGTAGCCGTATGAGTTGCCAGTGAATTCCACTTCCGTATGACCATATAAAAATGACACGCAAGTAGGCCGTATAATTACTTATTTGACTTACCATACCTTACCTTATCTTTTTCGAAACTACCGTTATATGAATTTCAATCGTTTATTATCTTTTATCATATCTATTATACAGTTTCCTACCGCTATTTGACTAATTAATACCAACTTTCTTTACTGCCGTATACGATACTATCTTGGTTGGCCAATGTCTTGCTGGCAACATGGCACCAAAGAAACCGCGTAAAAGTGAAGCCGATCAAAAATCGACTTATTTTTGTTGTAAAACCAAAATTTTTAAAGTAAAAACCTGTGCAGGGTGCGGAAAGTGCTACCACGACTCGTGTGTGAGCAGAGACTGGGCAAATGGCGTCACTATTTTAGATAATTCAAGACTTATATGCCAAGAATGTGCCGACGACTACCTAACTTCAAATCTTGACGTATCAAAACCTAAGGTGCAAAATGAGCTCCTGTTTCGTGTCATTGTAAAGGAACTGATCGAGAAAAATAAGGCTCTAGCGAGAAATAATGATTTTCTGGAAGAAAAACTACAAACGGCAACGTTGAACACCAACGACGATGAGGTTCCTGAAAATCAGCTGCTTGATGACAATAATATGACAGAGGATGAGAATTTCATTGTCGAAACCCTAAATTCTGAAAGTCCAATAATTGAAAGTAGGCCTGATCAACCAAAAACGTCAAAAAATTCAGTGGTTGACATTGACACTATCGACAATATCAATACAACAACAAATACCGGAAAAGCGGCGGAAAAAGTGGAAAATGCTTCCGGTTCTGGTAAACTTCACGACCCTCGGAATTTCGCAATTTTATTTTTTTCACTAGAAAGGGGGTGTCCTATAGAGTAGTTTAAGAGAAAAAAATTTGCGGATCCCCCATATTTGAGCCGAAAAAAAGCCCCCAAAGTTCGAGTTTTGAGGTTAATTGCCGTAGAACGGCGAACTTCCTCTACTACTTTATGCACTTTTCTTTGCTTTGTTGACTTTGTTTGAAAGCTTACCTTAAATAGAACAGCTTAGAACACAAAAATAAATTAAATTTGCTAATATATCAAAATAGTTTTAAAAATTGATGTCACTACTAATTACTAATCAATCGAAGACGAGTAAAGCGGCAAATTTTAGCCCCTGCTGCCCCTGGAATACGCTGATGCCAAACTTATTCTAGTTGCTTACCCGTCTTGGGCTCAAGTTTCTTTTAGCGGAAATCGGCTACAAAAAATATCGTTCTATAGGACGATCCTACACAAGAATACTAGCACAAAAATAAAGTTTCTTTTCTTCGCAAATGTTTTGTTTTCCAAAAAATTAGATTTATCTTTATATGATAATTTAACTAAAACCTGTATTTGGATAATTTTTCCATTATTTTTTAATCAGTTATGTAAGAAATATTTGTATATTTAGTATAGAGTAACCTCCCCAAATACAAAATCATAAAAAAAACTGCGGAAATGCATCATTTTAATTTTTTGGACTCTAGAATAACTGAAATCAGTTACATGAAAACATGTTTCTGTTTTACATTCTAAATATTTTTCTAAACATAATACCGCAAAAAACTTCTTGCGGAAATAAGTCATTTTAATTTTTTGAGTTAGTTTGGGTTAGCTTTGGTTAGTTTGGGTTAGTTTCGTCTCGTTTAAGCGACTACGCACTTGCGTGAAGAAAGGCTTGCGCGAAGCGCAAGCCCTTCTTCATGCAAGCCTATGCGAAACAATTGCGGTTAGCTTGGGTTGTTAGCTTCGGTTAGCTTTGGTTAGTTTGGGTTAGTTTTGTCTCGTTTAAGCCACAACGCACTTGCGTGAAGAAAGGCCTGCGCGAAGCGCAGGCCTTTCTTCACGCAAGTCTATGCGAAACAATTTGGGTTAGCCTTGGTTAGTTTGGGTTAGCTTTGGTTAGTTTCCTCTCGTTTAAGCCACTACGCACTTACGTGAAAAAAGGCTTGCGCGTAGCGCAAGCCTTTCTTCACGCAAGCCTATGCGAATCAATTTCGATTAGCTTTGGTTAATTTGGGTTAGCTTTAGTTAGTTTGGGTTAGCTTTGGTTAGTTTGGGTTAGCTTTGGTTAGTTTGGGTTAGTTTCGTCTCGTTTAAGCCACTACGCACTCGCGTGAAGAAAGAAATGCGCGAAGCGCAAGCCCTTTTTCACGCAAGCCTAGGCGAAACAATTTCGGTTAGCTTGGGTTAGCTTTGTTAATTTGTTCGTTTCTTCTTAATAAAACCGTTTTTAAAAATATTAATAACAATTACCTACTTGGATAAGCTTCAAACTCAAGAGAATGGACACAACTTGGCAACACTGTAAGTACTGTTTAATATTAGTAGAGTTTTAGCACTGCAATGTTGCGGAAATGGCTTGCTTTTTGACAATTTTAACCTCAAAACTCGAACTTCGGGGGCTTTTTTTCGGCTCAAATATGGGGGATCCGCAAATTTTTTTCTCTTAAACTACTCTATAGGACACCCCCTAACTATTGAAAACAAAAATTTTGCGAAATTCCGAGGGTCGTGAAGTTTACCAGACCCAATGCTTCCCAAACTACGGAAATTCCGGAAGGTGCCGACGTAAAAACCAAGCACAATGTACCGGACAATGATAAATCGGAGAAAAATGAGGACTCAGCTTGGCAGACTGTTAGAACCAAGCGGTCTAACGAAAGAATCAGTAACAAAGGATCAGCTCCAGTCGATGGAAACTGCAGCCATAACAAAACTGCCGTAAGGAACAAACCTGAGCCTATTAAGGGAACAAGTGATGCATGCGAGTTGCGAGTAGCAAAAAAATATGCATGGATATTTGTCTCGGGCCTCGAGAAAAATACAACAACTGCAGAAATCCAGGAGTTCGTTAAATGCAGAGGATCACAAGAATGTATTTGTGAGCAGATGAAGACCCGGAAAGATAATATGTTTGCATCGTTCAAAATCCGAGTTTTGGAGCAAGACAAAAAAATGGTTATGGATGCCTCCTTCTGGCCAAAGGGTATTAACATTAATCATTTTTTACACCTAAAATGGCCAAGCCACAGAAACAAGTAGATGGGACATATCTGAAGATTCTACATTATAATGTCGGCTCACTAAGAAATAAGATAAATGAACTAGATTTAATCGCAACAACTAGGGAGTATGATGTCATAATTATCACTGAACACTGGCTGAAGAAGGATGAAATAACTGCACTTAAAATGGAAGGATACATAACGGGGGCCTTTTTTGCTAGAAGCGACTTTGATGGAGGCGGAACCTGTATCCTAGTAAAAGAAAACTTGGAATTCGATCCAATTACAATGGTTGATAATATAAATAAAGAGAAGCATATTGAAACATGTTGTATACTTTTAAAAACTCACAATATTTTAGTAATGTCTTTTATAGGTCACTCTCTGGCGATTTTGGTACTCTTGGAGGCAGTAGAGTGTATAGTCGAACACCTTGGAGGGAGGGATGCTGTCCTGGCAGGTGACTTTAATGTGCAGTTTGGGACCAAAGAGGCCAATGCCAGCCCACTTTGCGATACACTGGGCACATATGGCTTTCAACCCATGATATATGAATATACAAGAGGAGAGGCCTGCCTGGACAAGATCTTTGTCAACCTTCCAAACTCATTTGGAGAAACGGTGGATCTGCACCATATTGGACAGGTACTTACTCTTAATTTAAATCTAAACACTGAGAAAAAAGAAAACTGTAATAGTATATTATTTTATATGGAGGAAAAGTGATGTTTTTCATGGCGCGCTCGTGTTTAACAGCCGAACGGAGTGAGGCTGGTAATAGAGAGCAAGCCATGAAAAGTAACTTTTCCTCCAAATAAAATATGCTGTTTTTTCTTCAAATGTCGACAAATTAATGCAAAACGTCTATTTTTAATAGTAATAATAAATATTATTAAAGATAAGTGGGTTCGCAAGGCGGCTTAGACCGGTGCGGTGTCGGTGAATAGGCTCAGTTTGTTGATATAGTAATGTCACATAAAGCTGTCAGTCGACACTGTCAACAATAATTATTTTTTAAAATTGCGTCTTCGATTGCATTTTAGTTCCCTATTGATAAGCAGTTATTGGGTAAGTTCGATCAAATAATAACCAATTTGTTCCTAAATTAGTGATTTTTAGAAATGCAGTCGCAAATTGAGTGATAAATACAAATTTTAGTTTAATAACTTTTGAGTTGTTGACGCTTATTTTGATGTTTGTTTGTATTGTATCTATGTTGATATGAGAACACTTTTACCTCCGCCGGCGGAAAAGTGAAAAGTAAAGCTCCGGCGGAGGAAAAACGAAACTTCACTGCCGCCTACACAGTCGAGTAATGATGGATTTACTGACGTTTGAAGAAAAAAATATTTTTAGGCCTATTACACAACAGGGCAGTCACAAATTTTACAATATTGTTGAATCTTGCTCTTGGGATTTTATTTCATCCAACATCTCTGTTGACGAAAAATATAAAATTTTTATTAACACACTTCAAGATGCTTACTTGCAGTTATTCCCTGAAAAAACCTACTATTCAAAGCTTAATCAACCACATAAAGTTAACTGGTTCAATGATGTCTTGCGTGGTATGAGGGAGCACTTAAATTTTTAGCGGAAGTGCGACAAAAGTATAACACTTCTGCTAACAGAGAAGAGTACAAAAATTTTAAAAAAGTTTATAATCAGGCTATTAAAAAAGCAAAAAAAGAAGCAAATGATAACTTAATTCTAAACTCAAAAAAAACCCAAGCAGGGATATGTGGAATATCAGTAACAGTCGCAGAGTAAACTCAAGCAAATCCGATACAGTGCCCAATATAAATCCTGAAGATTTTAATTATTTTTTCTTAAACATCCCTGAAAATATAATTGAAAATATCCCAGAAACGAATTTGGATCCTCTTGAGAAGCTAGAAATGCTGGCTGGCAGCCAGGAACAGTTTTCTTTTGGCGAAGTTAGCTACAAATTTGTAAGAGAGGTTATAGAAAGTCTAAAAAATAAAAAGAGTGGGGATATTTATCAACTTAATGTACAACTTATTAAAACCATAAAAAACATTGTTCTGGTTCCTTTGACAAAGTTAATAAATATGTGCTTTAAGGAAAATACTTTTCCAAACTCTCTAAAGAAAGCTGTAATCACTCCAATATTTAAAAAGGGCGATAAGCAGGATATTTTCAATTATCGACCCATCTCACTATTGCCAATTTTGTCGAAGGTATTTGAGAAATGCATGGCATATAAGATAACTGAATTCCTTGAGAAAAACAACCTATTCTCTAACACGACCTTCTATTAAAAAAACTAAAATTTTACAGTTTTCCAGAAAACAGCATAGCACTTCTTAAGTCTTATCTTGTTGAACGCACACAAACATTGAGGGTGGAAGGGGTATCATGTTCAGAGGGTGTGTTAAAGATAGAGATACCACAGGGCTCAATTCTGGGACCCATTTTGTTTCTGATTTTTATAAATGACCTACCAATGTGCCGGCTTGCTCTATATATATTGTTTGCGGATGATACTACTCTCACAATTCATGATGATGATTTGGAAGGTTTGATGAGGAGGGCGTGTGAGGCACAATCTGAAGCAGAAGAATGGTTCAATGCCAACAAGTTAATGCTTAATAAAGATAAGACCCAGAAAATGACCTTCTCTCTGAGAGAAACTGGAGCGTTTGCAGTGACAAATCCACCTAAAGTCAAAATTTTGGGATTGTATTTTGATCCAAAACTTACAAGACACATTCATTCAGAGGAAATATCGCGAAGATTGAGAAGCATTGTGTTTTTGCTGAGAAACCTCCGTGACTGTGTATCGCGCACAACATTGTTGAGTGCTTATTATGGCCTCTTTCACTCAGTCATGACATATGGTGAGGTGCACCCGCTGCTGCAAGATTGTTTTCTCTGCAGCGCTATTAGGATCCTAGCAGATCTGGGGTTCAGGGATGACTGCAGGCCAGCCTTCAAAAGATTAAACATACCTACCCTCCCATCAGTGTATATTATGGAGTGTGTACTCTATGTAAAAAGGTTTGAACACCAATTTTTGTCCCATAGTAATCTCCACGATTATGAAACCAGACACTCCCATGATATTGTACCTGCATATTGTCGCCTGTCTAAGTGCCAGAATCGACCGGAGTTTATGGCTGTTAAGCTCTTTAATGAGTTACCAACAGATATAAAAAATCTACCCATTGAATCTTTTAAAAAAGCAGTTAAAAGTCTAGTCTGCTCTGAGGCGTTTTGCACAAGAGTTCCTTCAGCATTAGGTATTCAGTTTTAATTTGTTGCTGTCTGCTTCCGAATGCCAAATTGTATGTTATTGTTTAAATTTGACGTTTTTAATTCTCACCTCTCTCAAGTGTATGTATATGGTTTGACTTATGAGCTTGTCTTGTTCTGTCTTTTAGGTGCAATACTATATAATGTTGTTAATGAGTTACTTCTTTTAATGTTAATATTTTAATTTTGTAAATTTAATTTTAAATGTGATTTTGGGGTTTTATAACTTACATTGTATTTTTATCTATTTCTTTACTTGACTTGTGTAAATACTTATGTATGTATTTTGACACCAATAAATTCCAGTTTACAGTTTTACAGTTTAATATTGTAATTATCTGATTTACTCTTCTGTATTACGTACATCTACCTAAATGTTACGCCCTTATTATAGCTCATATAATTACTTACGTTTTACCGATCTATTACCATTTCTTATCATTATTTGATTAATTATTTCGACTTTCATTACCGTATATGATATTATCTTGGTTGGCAAATGTCTTGCTAATATCATTAATTATCTGATTTACTTAAATGCTACGCACTTACTGTAATTTACCATAAGGCAGTAGACCGTCTTACATAACTACCACTTTAGGTTTTTGTCCATAAGCTGGTTACAGAATTGAACTCACTTCGATTCCCCTATAGATCTTCATTGAATATGTACGAGTATATATTTTCTTCAAAGGTCAATTTATTTGATTTAATATCTCGTTTTTAACTGTCTATTTGTCTACTGATATTATCGCTGCCATGGGGTTAATTTATAATTGTTTTTATTTAGGTTATTAATATTTATTTAAGGTGTCTTATTTAAGGCGTTCTATGATTATCTATCTGTTACTTAGTCAGAACTTAAATAATTCAGATATTACTTAGGAATATGTAAAAAAGGAACTAGACAGTATTAATGATTTAGAACTTAAGATTAAAGGTTAATGGGTGATACTTATTTTAAAGAATCTTATTATTATTTTAATAATTCCAATTATGATGGAGACCTAATTAATTGCACATTGTGCACGTTATGTCTAAAAATATATTTAATATTTAAATAATTAGCTTAATTAGGATATTTGATGATTATTTTGGTATGCTGAAGTAAAGGTCAAGTCGAGTTTATGCAATTTCTTTTCAGGTTTCTCAATATTGTTAGATGGGCATTTTTCTAAATTTTACTACCCTAATGTCAATGTTTAAAAATCGTTGATATATTCTTATTAGAAAATTTAGTGACACCTCCGCCCAACTTATTTTACGATCCAGACCTATAAATATTAACGAGTGAACCAGGCATATAGACCGGTTGTTAAGTAATTAACTAATCGCGTTACATTATTCATTCACTCATACATCACGATCCAGCTCAAACCGTATGTCTTGACATAGAAACTTGTCCCATAAAAAGGAATTTTTTAAAACTCAAATTTCAAGGTGTTGAAGCAACAACCTAAAGACTGAAAATATTTTTTATGTCAAAAAGTATATGCTATTTTCAAATACCCCCAAAATAAACGAGTGATTGCTATTCTTTTATTAATACATTGAACTGAGAAAAAAACACATGTCATAGAGGTTTGAATTTCTGGTAATTTAGGCATATTATATTGCGCTTTCTTTTATAGAGTATTTTATATTTTATAGTACAGACATTGTATAGTAAATCATGATTCGATATACCGAAAAACATCAAGTTCTCATTTTGAAACTTCTCGCATATTTTAAACGGGATAAAGAAGCTAGAACACCCTTGTTGTGTTGGGTCGGTCAAGTTAGCCCCCCGTATTAAACAAATTTCAAATATAAATGAAGCATAATTTTGCACACATTTTGCACAATTTTGCACACCACAAATAAAATTTCCCCCCGTTTGCTGCTAGGTTCAACTAATTTTGCACAATTTTGCACACCTATTTTAAAATTTGCACACTTTTCTGGGGAAAATTATGAGGTGTTACAAATTTGCATTTTTCCCGCCCCGTTTGTCAAAAAGTTAAAAAATTTTGATGCTGCTAGGTTCAACTAATTTTGCACACCAATTTTCAAATTTTGCACAATTTTCTGGGGAAAGATATGAGGTACTAAATATTTTGATTTTCACCCCGTTTGTCAAAAATTTGAAATCTTTTAATGCTGCTAGATTCAACTAATTATGCACAATTTTGCACATCTATTTTCAAATCTTGCACACTTTTCTGGGGAAAGTTATGTGGTGTTATGGATTTGCATTTTGCCCCCCGTTTTTCAAAAAGTTTAAAAATTTTGATGATGCTAGGTTCAAGTAATTTTGCACACTATATATATATATATATAATGATATATGAAATATTCTTGTGGCTTGCTGTATATATATAGTAGCACCAACATTTTTAATTTTTATGACAAACGGAGCAAAATGCAAATTTTTAACACCTCATATCTTTGCCCGGAAGAGCGGCCAAAATATGAAAATATGTGTGTACAATTGCGCAAAACCCTATAACTTTTCCCAGCAAAGTGTGCAAAATTAGTTGACCGTAGCGGCATCAAAATTTGTCAATTTTGTGATAAAGGGGGAAATGCATATTTGTAACAGATCATAACTTTCCCCAGAAAAGTGTGCAAAATTTTAAAATAGGTCTCCAAAATTGTGCAAAATTAGTTGACCCTAGCAGCATCAAAATTTTAAAACTTTTTGACAAACGGGGGGGAAAATGCAAATCTTTAACACCTCAATTTTTCCCAGAAAAGTGTGCCAAATTTGAAAATAAGTGTGCAAAATTGTGCAAAATTAGTTGAATCTAGCAGCATCAAATTTTTTCAACATTTTGACATACGGGGGAGAAAATGCATATTTTTAACACCTCATAACTTTCCCCAGAAAAGTGTACAAAATTTGAAAATAGGTGAGCAAAATTAGTACTAGAACCTAGCAGCATCAAACATTTTCCACATTTTGACAAACGGGGGGAGGGGGGGAATTCAAATTTTTAACACCTCATAACTTTCCCCAGAAAAGTGTGTAAAATTTGGAAATAATTTTCCAATTTTGTAGGAGACAGGGGGGAACGGTCAAGTTTGCCCCCCGTATAAAAAACAGCTCTAGTTTTCCTTGTGTGGGTGTGCAAAATTGTATTTGCGGCGTGCAAAATTGCGCAAAATGTGTGCAAAATTATACTTCATTTATTTTTGAAATTTGTTTAATACAGAGGGCAAACTTGACCGACCCAACTTTGTTATGCATGAAGTAAGTATTTTAAAAATTACTGTGTATATGGTATGAATTATGAATTTTATTAAATATTTTAAGTTTATGATGCATTGGGAGTATCATTAGTCATCATTACCGACTACGGGGCGATCGGTTGCAATAGAAGTGCAATCAGATTAAAATACCGTGGCCGTCCACTCATGCAGTCAGATCACGCATATACCAAATGTACAGTGCAGGTATTAGATATATTTTATATAATTTATATTTGTGTTGCCTTTTAAATAAAACTGAGCATCAGTCAGATCCATTGTTTCCCAAAAACGATCTAACAAAAACCTTATAGAAAGTGTTCAAAGCATATTGTCTAGATATTTTGGCGTTTGTCTGTTATTTTTTTTATTTTGTAATTGTTTAGTTTAGTTAAGTTTCGGTCCAGTATAATTATACTGATTACCAAAATGTGACTAAAATAAAAAGGTTTAATTTGAACACTTTGGAGCATAATTAATTGTATTACCCTATACTTTTCTTGAAAGTCACCTCAGCACATTGAACAACAAACAGCCTTTCGGAACCAGATAGACTAGAAGATGTGTACTAGTTCACCTGCAAATATTTTGGATCGCTTCAAATTCAAGTAAAAAAAATGCAGCATTAATTGCAAACAGAAAATACTATAATCGAGCAGCCATATCTCACCTAAAGAGTTTAAAGCAAATAAGAAGGACCCTTATCTTACAAATCATGTCTTCATGGATGATACCTAGATTTACAACCAAGGGGGATTTAGGAAAAGTTGCAAGATGGTAGTGTTCGAACCCAGAGAAAAGTGGGGAAGGTATACGGTATATTGTCCTTCATGCTGGTTACCAGGATGGTATGGTGTAGAAAATGCGAATTTGGTATTTAAAAGCGATAGCAAATATGGTGACTTCTACGATGCGAAGGATGCTGCTACATTTGAGAAGTTTTCAGTATTGGTTCTCCCAAATATTAAAGACTAAAGCCATTTTATGTCCTAACAAACAAAAAAAAACATTCAAGGATTCAAGAGGGATAGGGACTAGAGAGTATTCATCTCCATCCCAAAATAGTTCTTAAAAATAAACATCAGTTCCTCTCTAAGCCAAAGAAAACTCGGAAATACAAAAAAGATACCACGATATACTTCTTAACGTAGAAAAGAGAATGGTAATTACTCATCTCGCTTAGTATTGTACCATTGTTTTCTTTCTTAACATCATTGGATGGAGAAATCTGACACTAATACATAAAACAGCATTATATTAATTATTGATGAATGACGTGGTGTTGAAAGTAATATTATTAGGCTATCTAGGTGCGACCTTTTCAACGAGCAATATCGTGGATTGCTTGTCTCAAATTCAAATTTACCTTTAATTGTAAAATATCGTTATTAAAAGTTGCCTCTTTTTGAGTCAGCTGCACTTAGCAGGTGCTCCAAACCAAACCAGGAAAAATCCTTCTGACGTAAAATACAGATCAACTAATATAAAACAAATTGCGTGCAAGGAAATAATTCTCTTTCGAATATTCCTTTTGTGGTCATTTAATCCTGTGAAGAAGAAATCGTATAATTTATGATGACAACCGCACGTATTACCTACATTTATGTTCACACCACGAAAGAAATAAAACAGTCCCTATGGTGTTCTGTGCTGCAATATTAAAACAAAGCAATAAAACGTTTTCAGAAGAATTATTAAAAGAACGCATATTTAAACTTTATAATGTATACGCAATAAATAATAAAAGAAGGACACTTTATACATTTAATGAAAAAGAAAAATCAAAACATAAGCAACTTGGTTCCTGTTGTAGTGAAATTATTTTTATATCTCAATATGTACTGCTTTAAGTGCCAATTTTTTTTGTATAGCTATCTTCATGTTGGTATTGTTCTTTGTTAAAAATAAGAAGAAGAACATGACTGTCAGTTTTGCATTTCTTTATTTCATGTATGTTACATTAAAGTCAGTTAAATCATTTAAATGTGAATGGACTGTGAGAGGCGCCTCTCAAGTTCAAGTTCACCGTTCATAAAGATAAACTGAAATAAACTTTTAGCTTGTATACTATATCAATAGTTTTCTTGGACGTCTCCGAAATCCAATTAAGGCTCCAACAGGTTATGGGCCCAGGACAGCTGTAATAATTAATGGATTTCTCAAGTTAGTCATCCACAAGCAAGAGAATTTCAGCGAGAACAATATTATCAAATATTGTGTCTGAGTGAATGGCAAGAAGTCAGTAAGGCCTATATAACTCATAGTCAGTAAGTCTGAATTATTCTTTTACTGTCAGTTTATTGATTAATACCAGATTTAACAGTTTTAAGTCTGCATCAAGGTCTGTATTGTATCATTACTTTTAGTTTTGTTTGTCTATAGTCAGTTAAAACATATTTTAGTTTTAAGTAGATATACTTAGGTACTTATTTAATGTAAAGAATCATGGATTCAATTATGGCTCTGATGGAAATTTTGTCGGAAGACTCTCAGGGAAATGTAAATTATATTTCCTGGAGATTTAAGTTGAATTTAACATTAAAATCAAAGGGTCTGTATCTAGTAGCCACAGGCGTAGAATTAAAACCTTATGGACCTGATTCTAATGACAATGTTAAGCAAGATCTTGAGGCTCAAACTCTCATAGGTTTAAATCGAGGGGTAAACCACCTTCAAAAATCTCTACACCGGAATCCCACTTTCTATCGGAATCCCATGGAATTCCACGCAATTCACTGGAATCCCACGGAATCCCACGAAATAAAACTCTAATATTGAACGCATGATTTGTTTAAAGCTTTAATTAAAAACACATTGATAACTTCTAAAATACCTACACTATATTAATAAATATAATATAATAGAGCACAAAGGGTTAGATTCTCAAAAAAATAGTATGTTAAAACCTGTTAAAACGGAATATTTAAGGCTAAACACTTTTTATATATATTAAAACTTATATTTTAAAACTTAAACATAATGTAACATAATATATGCAAAAACAAGCATTTCATTGAGGTGGGGGTTTTGGGCAATTCGAATCTGACCTCGAAGGGAACCTACCTCCGATAGGTTTCGTAATAGGAGCCGGACGAGGCCGAAAAATAACTTTTTCGGAACGAGACCCAAAAATGTCCTCCCTACGGATTAGACTTAAAAAAAAGTACCCCGCGCAATTTTCGATCCGCGGCACCTATTTCGAGAACGCTCGCCCCATAGGTTCCAAAAGTAAAAAATCGTGGTTTTCGACTCCTAAATATTATTTCGAAGAAAAACGCTTTTGTAGGTATTTTTATATTTAGGAGACGGATTTTTTTCGTATTTGGAACCTACCGGAAATTTGGATCCTACCGGCTTTTTTTACCTAAATTTCGAGCTAGCGAGTTCGTATTCAGCACGGGGATGGAGGCCATAGGTCCAAACCCCCACCTAAAACTTTAAGTCGCCAAGTCTCCTAGGGGCTCCTAAAGAGAGACTCTTGGTGTCATTTGACCTGGAGTGTTAAAATTAGGGATAGGGGGGTTTTCGACGGCGCCCAGTTCTAATCCGACCTCGGCGGGAACCTACCGCCGATAGGCTCCGCGGTAAGAGCCGAAAATAATCGAAATTTTTCGATATCGAAATTTTTCAAAGTTGAATCGTTTCCTTTCGTCCCTTGAAATATGATCCCGGATCGGCACCTAAATCGGTTGAACTTATCCGGCGAATAGGCCCGCGCGGTTTTTAACCTGTAGGTTCCGGTATAAGGAGATGACCTGCAGGGTCTGTTTTTTCATGTTAGATGTATCACGTTGGCTGCTACCTGGAATTAAATCGGGGTTGCAGGGGCTCGATTTTAAGGGGGGGTTTTGGGGGGCAATACTCGGGGTAATATAGAAATCGCGTGGTTTTCTGGCTAAACGGGAGCTCGGAGCGAAATTCTGATGAAATGATCCTCTGCCACGCAGAGTCTCGGTTTGCCGGTTATTGGATACCCCCCCTCCCCCCGTTTCCCCAAAATTTATCGAGAAGTGGGGGAAGTCGCGACACGTTTTTTAACGGGTAGGTTCCGGTAAAAAAGAAAAATTTCGGTAAACGGAAAAAAACCGTATTTTTATATCGACCTAACCTTCATTTTCTCCCATAGGAACCGGAACCTACCTGGAACCTATCGGTGAAACCTATCGGCTTTTTTCTCCGATCGATTTGAAATTCGGCATGCGGGTAGAGGACATCAAGGCTGACAAAAAAGGTGCTTTACGAAAAAAACAATATTCGTAGTTTTCGAGAAATCGGCCGTTTAAGTTCGAGAACGGTCGTAGCTCGGAAACTACGAGTGATACGGAAAAAATACATACCACCAAAAATGTGTATTTCAACGGCCTTTAGCCCGTATGTGAGTCGTCAAACATATATATTGCCTTTTTTTCGAAAAAAAAAATATTTTTTTGCGATTTCTGGCTAAGCGGAAGCTCGGAGCGAAATTTTGACGAAACGAGGCCCTGCCATGCAGAGTCTCGGTTTGCAGGTTAGTGGGTATCCCGACCACCGACGCCCCCGTTTCCCCAAAACTTATCGAGAAGTGGGGGAAATCGCGAAACACGTTTTTTAATGGGTAGATTCCGGTAGAAAGAAGAAGAATTTTGGCAAACGGAAAAAACCGTATTTTTATATCGACCTAAGCTTCATTTTGTCCCATAGGAACCGAAACCTACCTGGAACCTATCGGTGGAACCTATCGGCTTTTATTTTCAATCGATTTGAAATTAGGCAAGAAGGTAGAGGACCTCAAGTCCGACAAAAAAAGTTCTTTACGAAAAAACGACAATATTCTTAGTATTCGAGAAATCGGCCGTTAAAATTCGAGAACGGTCGTAGCTCGAAAACTACGAGTGATACGGAAAAAATACATACCACCAAAAATATGTATTTCGACGGCCTTTAGCCCGTATGTGACTCGTCGAACTTAAAAAATATATATATTGGCTTTATTTTTCGAAAAAAGGGGAATTTTTTCAAAAATTGTTTTTTTTATCACCCTGTATATGCCTTCGAAAATTTTATTTTTACGTTAATGACATGTAAATGGACCCCTTTAATCGTTTCCGTCATAAAAACGGATATTTTTTTGTCAAAAAGTTTTTCGGAAAAATTCACGGGTATAATATTAATTATACCTTAAAAAAACGAGATTTTCATTAAATCGGCCATAATTCGAAAACGGTAAGAGCTAGAGGGAAACTTTAAATGGAAAAAAGATGGGTCTCATCGGGTACTATAATGTGCCTTATCCAGTTTGATCACACGACGTTTCGTTTTTTTCAAAATTGACCAAATGTGATTTTTATATTTTCTTTATTAGCTCGGTGACGGAAGAGATATTTCAAGCTTTTATACGATTTTTCGATAGGAGTTTAAATAAGGCAGGTATTCAATAAAATGTAATTTTTATCTCAAAATCTTGCATTTTACTTCAGATTTCGGCACGAAATAGGGAATTTCGTAGGGGGATGATATTTTTACTTTCGAATATGAGGGGGGTTTTGGGTGCGCTGAATTAGATTTTCGCATCGAAAAAGTCGTATGACTTTTCTGTATCGAAATATTTCGAAAAAATTTTAATTTTTTGAAAAATTTATTGTTTATTTTTATCCTGAACTTTACCTTTATCTGTTTATATTTGATGAGGATTGGAAGACCGACCTGAACGCTTTGAACCAGCACGTTCGCCTGCCGATGCAGGCGGTCTACCGATTACAGAAGAGACCGCGGTTACGTTCTGCTATTCTAGGAAGATAAACCGTTTGCCCCTTATATTTTGGCACGGAAAATTAGTAGACGTTCTCGATGCAAAAATGCAAAAAAAATAAGGGGCAAACGCTTTTTCTTCCTAGAATAGTAGCACGTAACCGCGGTGTCTTCTGTAATCGGTAGATCGCCTGCATCGGCAGGCGAACGTTTTGATTAATTTAAAATACGTAACGGTCTAGGCAAAATCATTATTTCGTATGTTATAGCAAAAAGTTGAGGAATTCCTTCGGAATCCCACGGAATTCCACGGAATCCCACGTGCTTGTACACTGTAATTCCAAGGTGGTTTACCCCTCGGTTTAAATGTAAGTAGTAATATAGCTAGAAAAATAGCAAACTGTAATTCAGCACTACATATATGCTTCAAAAGCTAGAAACATTATATGGAAAAAGATCTGATCTTACGGTTGAAGGTCTACAAAGACAGTTTTTTGGTTATATATAAGATCCAAATAAGTCGGCTGTGGAAAATTCCATCACAATTCAGCAGTATGCAGAGGACCTAGCAGCTGAAGGGGAAGAAGTGAAACAAGGATGGATTAGGACTAGAATCCTAGGAATGTTGCCACCCAAGTTGTATCATTTCCGTACTGCATGGGATAAAGTCAGTAGTACTGAAAAGAACCTCGGCACCTTACTTGAACGTCTTCGACTAGAAGAAGACAGACTTAATAAGAGTGAAATAGCAAATTAAATTCCACCTCAAAACGCTCTTATTTCAAGACAGGGAAATAAAATTGAAAAGCCGGATACAACAAATCCTCATAGTAATTCCTCTGTTGAATGTTTCAAGTGTGGAAAAAAGGGACATGTAAAGAAGTATTGCAAGAATAAACCGTGTGCCAAATATCTAGCCTATTGTAAGAACAATTATGCCTGTAATAGCTGTCACCAGAAAGGACATTTTGCTAAAGATTGTTCCAAAGGAAACTCTAGTGAAAGTGGCACACATAAAAATGAAAATTTTGGAAAGAATGAGACAAGGAATCAAAATCGACGTGCATTTATCACAGTTGGGTTGTCAACTGCAAATGTAGACGACATAAATTCACAACATGATTGTAATGATTTGTGGTATCAGGACTGTGCTACCACACAGCATATGACTTCTCGCAAGGATTGGTTGATAAATTTCATTGAATTTGAAAAGCCTACAATGATTATGATTGGTGACGCCACTAAACTAAAAGGAATAGAAATAGGTGATATAGAATTGGAAGCCTTCAATGACAATAAGTGGTATCCAATTGTCTTAAAAAATGTGCTTTACGTTCCTAAGATGACTTTTAACCTTTTTTTTGTTTCACAAATGTTGGATAAAGGTTATGTACAGATGGCAGATTCCAATCAATCAAATTTTAAAACATTGCATGACAATAAAACTGTGGCGATTGCCAAACGAGATGGAAATTTATATAAAATTGTTGAAAAACCAGTCGATAAAATAAATGTCTGATGACCATTTCTATTAAAACCTGGCATGAAAGGCTTGCCCACCGAAACATTAAATATGTCAGGGATATTTTAAATAGAAGCGGAATTAAATATATAGATGCGTGGAATGACTATGTTTGTACAGGGTGTGTATATGGAAAACAACATCGCATTTCTCACCCAAGAAAACAGAAAGTGAGTGAAAAACCCGTCGATCTGATTCATGTTGATCTTTGTGAAATGAATATTAGGTCATTGGGAGGGGCCAAGTACTTTCTTTTGTTCAAGGATGACTTTTCCCACTTTCGAACTGCTTAGTTTCTGAAGTCAAAGGACGAGGCTATTTCTAAAATCAACACATTCATGAAGATGGTTGAGAATCAATTTGAAAGGAAAGTTCAGTGCTTAAGGTCAGATAATGGAACAGAGATCAAAAATACTGAGACAAAGAAACTCTTTGAAGAACTTAAAATTCTTCATACTAAATCAAGTGCTTATACACCTTAACAGAATGGGCGAATAGAAAGGGAAATGCATACAGTGGTTGAATCAGCTCGTCCCGCTATACTTGCACTGAGTTTAAATGAAAATTGATGGGATAACTATGCAGTTTTCACCATAAATCAAACAGGAACAAGTTCATTGAAAGGAAAATGTCCAGCTGAGCTATGGTTTGGAAGAAGGATGAATATTGAAAAGTTACGAAGTTTTGGATGTGATTGTTACGGTTTACTTCAAGACCATCGGCGAGCTAAAACTGAAAAGAAATAAAGGAAGGGTATCTTTGTTGGCTACGACTTAGACTCACCTGGTTACAGAATTTATTTTGCTGATGAAAATAATGTAGCCAGTTCTGACAATGTTATTTTTGACGAGAAAGTTGGAATCAAAGAAAACTTCACTGAAATTGAACTTCCTCGAATTGAAACCGAGACTGAAAATTCAGGAGGAGAGTGTGAAGAATCTGAATCTGAAAGCCAAGACTCTGATGAAGAGAACCAATCATTGGGTTTAAATTTGCGTAGTCGAAGATCCATCAGACCACCAGCAAGATTTAACGACTATGTTCTAGATTATTCCTTTGATGAAAATGATGTAAATATAGCCATGATAGGAGAAGCTGAAGATATCTCTATTCCAGAGGCCTTAAAAGACAAAAATTGGCATGAAGCCATGAATGAAGAATTTAAATCCTTAATCAAAATGAAAACATGGGATTTAGTAAAACCCCCAAAGGAAGTACAACCTCTAACTTGTCGCTGGATTTTACGTCAAAAGCAAAATTGCAAATTTAAAGCTAGACTTGTCGCCAGAGGCTTTCAGCAAAAAGAAGGAATTGACTATGTGGAAACGTTTAGTCCAGTTGCACGTCATGTATCAGTTCGTCTAATTCTAAGACTTGCAGCGTCAAACAAAATGAAATTGATGACCTTTGATGTAAAGACCGCATTTTTACATGGTGACTTAAAAGAAGAAATATATATGTATCAGCCAGAAGGCTTTAGTGATGATACAGGTCGAGCCTGTAAATTAAACAAGAGCCTCTATGGCCTGAAACAATCTCCAAGGAATTGGAATGCAAAATTTTCAAATTTTTTGAAAGCACAGATGACGATCCTTGTATTTATTATAACAAAGACCGAACTTTAATAATTTCTCTCTTTGTTGATGATGGGCTCATTACAGGAACAAAGGAGAAAGACATGATTACAATTTTGAACAAACTTAGGCAAGAATTTGAAATCACTTTTGATACCAGTTGTAATGGTCAACTTTCATATCTTGGAATGCAAATAAAGTGTGAATCAAATGGAATTTTTGTAAGTCATCCAGAATATACAAAACAAATCCTGAAACGTTTTAAGTTTGATCCATTAAATTCCGTAAGTACACCAATGGAAAAAGGAATGGTGACAGATGAGCAAAATCTTATAAATAATAAATTACTGGAAAAATGTGAACCATATCGTGACGCTATAGGAAGTTTATTGTACTTAGCTACTATAACTCGTCCAGATATTAGCTTTGCCGTGAACTATTTGAGTCGATTTACTACCCGGCCAATGGTAAGCCATTGGAAAATGGTCAAACGTGTTTTTCAATTTCTAAAGGAAACAATTAGCAGTGGAATATTTTTCAATGGAAATTCTAATCTTATTGTATATACAGATTCTGACTATGGAGGTGATACACTTACAGGACACTCGACTAGTGGAGTTCTAATAGTTCGTGGCGGACCCATTGTTTGGTATGCCCAAAAGCAGCGACTTGTAGCAACATCTACAGCAGAAGCTGAGTAGCGAGCGGCAGTTAGTGCTATAGATGGCATTTGTTGTATTTGACGTATTGGCAATGAACTTAAGTTTTTGGATATAAACCATCGAACAAACTTGTGTGTTGATAATCAATCTGCTATTCATATGCTTCAGAATACTTACGATGGAAAAATAACAAAAGGCAAGAAACATATAGACATTCCTAGGAAGTTCATTCAGGAACATATTGGTGAAACAATACATTTGGAACATGTGAAGAGTTGTGATCAACTGGCCGATATTTTAACAAAACCCTTAAACCCTAAGATTTTTGATCGATTGAGAAGTCAAATAATTAAGGAGGAGGGTTGAAGTGAAATTATTTTTATATCTCAATATGTACTGCTTTAAGTGCCAATTTTTTTGAACAGTTATCTTCATGTTGGTATTATATTTTTGACTTTAATTTATTATCCTGTAGATACTCAACTTTGAGTGGAGAACCCATAAATAATAAGACTGTTTATTTAGTGGCTATCGAATTACGGAAGGGTGACTGGGAACCGGGACGAGAACGACCAGGAGTCGATATTAGACGGGCTCTTGAACCTTTGTCTTAAGAGATTAGGGCTAGCTTGTATTTTAGTATTTTTTTTAATAAATTTCTTGTCTTAAAGTTAGTAATTTTATTGTTAATTTTTAAAGATAACAGTGATTTCGATAGCCCATGAAAAATAAGTGAGCACGTATTTTCTCTTTTTTCCTTAAGTCGAAAAATGAGACAGATACAACTCCTTGAAATGTGCTTATGACATCACAATACACATGAATTACGTCATACCATGCATAGTATGTAATATACAAAACTAAAAACTGGCATAGCTCTCGTAATAATCATCTTTAGTGAAAATAAAAAAAATAATCAGATTAATTTCTCAGAAAACTAATTGCCATACTCTTAAATTCTCCCATAGATCTACACGATGATTCAGTGGGTCCTAATTAAATATAACTTAGTATTTTGTTTTGCAATATCTGCATCGAATTGTAGTTTATAACCCATACGGGGATCAAATATCGAAAACGTGATAGTACGAAGGCTTTATAAACATTATGTTTCTATCTTCTTTTCACTGTTCTATAGTTTGCAATATAATTAAAATCGCAGTCAGGACATTTAATTTTGTTAAGATAGCGTCTGCCTCGCTAACGCGAGGTAAAATATGTACAGGGTGTTCACCCATAATGTCCCCCCCCTTTAACTTTGTTAATTTTTAAGCTACAAAAAAAAATAAAAAACAGAATTGTAGGGTTTTTAATGTAGTTTTTGCACACGTAAAGGAAAAAACAATAAATTGTACAGTATACAGGGTAGATCAAAAAGAAACATTTTTTTAAATCTAGCCCCCATTTTTTATTCGATTTTTC